>NW_010578265.1:47801-63854 GCF_000705375.1 Tinamus guttatus
AAATTCCAATAAAATTTTATTTAGTTATATGTAAAATGAAAGTTATATTTTTTTGACTGTGAATTATTGTATTATGACAAACTGATAATTTATCACTAAAGGTTTATTTCTCAAAGTAAGAGACCTCAAGACATTCAAATATTATGCGCTGCGATCAGAACTTGGCAGCTTGCTGGAAACTGCAGCATTTCAACATTGAAGCATCTGCATTGCACATCTTCCACAGTGATGAGAGGTTTGCCATTTGCATCATGTGCTACTTCCAAATGAATTTAGAATGTAGTCTCACGTATAGCAACTTTCAGTAATCTTACAAAACCTTAAGGTGACAAAGAATCCTTCAGAAACAAAGAGGATAATTTCCTCATCACAAGAGAAAAAGGGAAGGTTACCCTGAGTACTGCTAAAAGTTGGTCATTCAACAGTAGCTTTAATTGAAGCCCTACATATCTACACAAGTAATAAATAATAGAAAGAGGCAGATATGTCAGATCTCCTCCAGCCAAATTCATGTTACTTGTTTTATCCAAAGTGATTCTGAGCCAGTTTACTTTGTTGTAACATCTTCCAAACACTGGGAAAAGAATTCAAACAGTGATTCAAAAGAATTAAAGACATGAGAGAGGAAAGGGACAAAACAAGTTGAAACTTTCTCTTCCTCCTGGATGCACTCCTGGTCTCTTCTACATGTAAAGACAAAGGAGAATGTGATAAAGACCATTAGAACACTTTAAGGATGATCTTTTGAAAAAAAGATTATTGGCAGTCTCTCTGTGATAAATAAGTGAAATCAGATCAATCCTTTTACTTTCCTATAAGCTCCCAGTGCTATCAGCTGCTACTTCTCAGGAGTCTACTCTTATCAAGAGGGGACAAAAGATCCTAGAGACAACAAGTTTGAAATTAAGGCAGTAAAATGCAGTAGTTGTTCATAGGTTTTCAAATTGTGACATGAAGTTTTAATTTATGTCAGTATAATACACAGTGTCAGTCTTGGTCTCCACACAGGATTCCAAAAGATACCAACTTACAGATGAAGACTTACATCTGTTTTGACAGGAATTTATTCAAGCCTTTTTGTTATACTGACTTCTTCTAGTAATTACACATTCTTTTCATAAAAAAAAAGAAAAAGAAAAGAAACTCAAAAAATATCTCTTGGAAAAATTACAGACCAAATGTAGTTCTTAAGTCATTTCCCCTTCAAGCTGTTACCCAGATTTGATAAGGTCAGAGATCCTCTGAGTGTTATTACAAAAATTGCTGAAAAGTGCACTGAAAAGTGCTACAATTGTCAATGCCTTTTGATGGCTTGAGAGTAGGATGGCCTAAGAGCTTATTCTATATTCACTTTATTAAGAATTTTTATTAGCACTGAGAATTTCACCACTAACTTTTCCTCTGGTATATTGGACTCAAGTCAGAGTTCTGACATAAAACTTCATGTCCAAAAATTCCCTCAAATCTCTAAACCTACAGTTCCTCAAGCTGAATGCAACTTTTGAATATAAGTAGAAATAAATGTATAATTTCTCCCAAAGATGCTGTTTTACCCTTGCAGAAGCACACTGTTCAACCTGATTCCAAACAATTTTTCCACTGTATGTATCTCACTCACAGTTTTCCTCATTATCAAGAAACACTGCAATCAGTCAATATACAGATTTATTCAAGGTTTATTAAACAGTATGGCGCCTAATAATTCTGCTGCCTGAGATTTTATGCATGGTCCAACAAAGCCAAATATATGCTAGATCTTGAAACAGTTAAAAAGCATACCTTAACAACAGAACATTTCTGTCTTCTCCACACTAGAAAAGAAAGTGTAAAACACTGCTTTGTCTGTATTCCAAGGAAAGCAAGCATGTAGCATTAATAGCTGTGTCAATCCCAGCTGTGTAAAAGAAACAATTTTAAAGCCTACTAGTTTTAAAGGTATCAGAAGAAAAAGTGTGTAAGAAGTGAAAGAAATAGAAAAGATATCATTTGTAAAAGCTGTATCCAATAATACAGGCACACATGCTATGAGAGAAATCAAAATCAGGACAATATTTACAGAACATAATAATGCTTGTCATTGTGTTTATTCAAAATTTGCTATGTTTTTAAGGACCATATGTTCATGTGTGGTCAGGTGGCATTGTTACTATCTAAATTAAAATGACAATGCTGATCTAATGCTGTTCTTTTTCCCTACCATTTGACTTTTTAAATAGTTCTACAAATAGGACAATTAACACTGTTTTAGCTAGATGTTATGTTTCTTGATTGTCACTGTTGCTATTTCCTCAATAATGTCTAAAGATTTTTTTAATGAATCCAGATCTCAATCCCCAAAATGATGTCCAAAAGTAGGCATTTTTTAAAATTTTGTCTGGATAGCTCACACAGTATGACATTTGTTCAAACTGTGGAACATGGGTAAAAGAAGTAATGAGAGAAATCATAGAAAAGTAGGCTGTATAGGTTGAAGTGAATAAACTGATCTCGTATTGATCATAAATTACTCACTCAAATGAGAATTTCATGTTTGTTATCCAGCAAAAATTCTCATAAAATCTGTATAGTGGTTATATTTGGAAAAGAGAATTTAAGGATAATCTTAAGGATTCTTTTAGATAACGATATCTTAAAGGATTTTTTTTCATTTCAATTTAAAATATTAAATTAATTTGTTCAAGATGTTTTATTTCAGCTTTTCATTTTGGCTTTCAACTTGAAAGATCAGTTATTTACATCACTCTGCTAAGGAAATAAGGTCTTAATTTCCTACATTTGTGGACTTTCAAGCTGCCTTTTAAATGTAAGCAATTTACCATATTTTTAGCTATTCTGTCTCATCTCGAAGCACGGTTGAAGTAAATTTTTTATGGCTCTTAAACTAGTCCCAGTATTCAAGTTTGATAACAGCTTCCTTAAATCTCTTTTTAAATACCAAGGTAAAAATCTCTTTCTTTCATAATCACAGTATGCATTCATATATGTGTTTGTATATATGTATATATGTTATAACATATATGTATAGATGTAAATACGTATGGTATGTATATATGTACTCAGAGAATTTGCTGGTATTTCCAATTAGTGAAAAAATGTGAATGCAATTTATAATTATGAAGTCTGACCATAACTGCGTGAGTTTAAAAACTCATAATGAATAGTTCAGCTCTAAAGCTTGTGGAAGATGAATACAAACTTTTGTTTCTTCTGCTTTCTTCTGTTCTGCTCTTTTTTGACAGGAGCTGGGGCTGTGTATATTATAGACATTTTGAAAAGATTTGTTATCATATGCGATCATTTTGCCCTTAACAAATATTTCCTGCGATTCTTTCAACATTGAATTTGATCATTACTTTTCAGGTTGGTAGTGACAGGCAAATTTTTCTCTGGAACTTTTTCTATGTGCATAACAAGGTGTGTGCTTGGTAATCAATGTCTAAACAAAGACTAAATATTGCAGTCAAAATGTAGAAAAAAAAATCTGGGATGGCTTTTATAGTATATAACTTCAACCATCATCTCAATCACTTCCTTCTGAATTCTTCTACCCTAACATTGCCACCAATAGAATTTGTGAATCTCATAAATATGTCAAAAATAACCCTTTTCTCTTGGATATCTTCCTTACTGTTTTTTTTTCTTTGCAATATTTCTTTTACTGTACATCAAATGTTCTTTCCAAATGACAGCTGCATTCCACCTAGAAATCAAACTACCTTTTCCCACACACTTTCATTTTCTCTTGCTACTCAGTTAACACCCCATTAAACATATTTTAAGCAAGTCAGGCTTTTTAGATGCTAATTAAAAGCAGTATAAACATTTCTCAAGATTATTAACATGTTATTGGTATGAAGACTCACTTTTTTTTCAGCTGATTTTACTTCATGATTGCGAGCTGAACAGGAAGAGGTTGCATAATTATTTACAAACAAGGCTGAATCAGTTTCTGGGTCAGCCCCTGCTGTGTACAGCATTAGAGTCTTGGTTATTTCATCAGAAGTTTATCATTTTTGCATTCATTTTGTTCCATTCCGGGTAATACTTGAAAATATAAGAAGCAACTGCTACTTTTTAAATTTTCTATTAAGAAAAAAATTGATAACATAATTTAAGCTCATATAGCATGTGATCACATACTATATATAGCATCAATTAGCATAACACCAGATAACATGGGGTAATATGCAAACAAAGCACAGAGTACAGCATTAGCATGGCCCAACACAGCAAACGCCAACAGCTGTTTGGCAATATTTTGCTTGTGTAAATTTTGCAGTTCTATCTGTTTGTGTTTAATGAACTTGTTTGGAAATTCAGAGCACCTAACTGAGAGATTATCCAAAGTAACAGCACAGCAGCAGTCTGTTTTAATTTAGGCTGTCTGCAAGCTACTGCTATGAAATTTAACAACTCTTAAGTGTGTTAAATAATCCCTGGCCTTCGTAATAATTGGGCAGGCTGAAAGAAGTCATACAACTTGCATTACCTTGTTGTCAAACACCAGGTGACTCTTTTTTCACTTGTTTATTGATTTGGAGATTTAAACTACCTATACTCAGATATGTAAGCCTGGAAGGATTTAAAGGACAGCTAGCAAACTGCTAGAGCTTCACTTTATAGAGTTTGCACCATCAAATGGGATTTTATTCATGCTAACAGGAACAAATAATGCTTGCATCTTTTGAACATCTCCAAGAGAGACCAACTGGGACACAAATTAATTGCTCTCGTATTGCCCTTATAGGGGCAGAGAGTAGTGGCTGAAAAAATGAAGCCAGGCTCAGCTGTGTGTGGTTGTTAGCAGTTCTTTTCATCTCCGTTATGTTTTGCATGTTTTGCCATAAACTGTGCCTGGTAACACTTTCCTGGATTAACCAGCTGCCTGACACCAACTTGTTATATCAGTTATTTTACGTGCTGGAGTCAGAGAACAGTTTCTGTTCGCTTAGCATTTACTCAGCAATATGTTGCCACCTTGCAACAGGGACAATCTCAAGCTCAGAGCAGATGGGAGAAGAAAACAAGAGGAGGTGCCTCTTGGCCAGAGATAATGACTGAACATCATTATCATCACTGATAGAATCATGATCATGCCAAGAAACCTCACTGAAGTTGGTACCTCATGGTGCCAGACAGAGCTTACACAGGACTATAAGATGTGGCTCTAAAACTCTTGCCTTTAATCAGAGAAAAACTACTGGGAAAAAAAAATGTAGGACATATTGATATTCAGAAGTGTGAAGACTCTGTAGCAAACTTCAGGCAAAATTTCCATTCTGGACAGAATAACTTCAGATTTAGGATGGGGAGGTGGTATTCATTTGGGGAAGACTGAAGCGACGTGGAAGAAATTTACTTCAGTAGTGAGAAAGACTATTATTTTGCTTTTACTATTTTACTCTTGCAGAGCTTGGATTTTTATTTCTCTGATAAGGTTTCTAGAAATAGGGATAGCCATTTATTGCAATTTTTTTGATTTGTTGAACAGCTTTTAAACAATAAATGATGTGTATCATGGCATAATGACTGCTTGAAGAGCTCAGCTCCTAGGTTGTGGTTATGTGTCTGTCAAACTGAGGTCTGAGTTCTTACCATGGAGTCTGACTATAGCAGAGAGGTCTTGAAAAAAAAGAAAAAAAAAAAGAAAAAAAAAAAAGTTTGTTCCTATCTCTTTCCTCAAACTTCAATTCAGCACTATTTCATATCTGAATTGTTTAGTTTCTGTGAGCATTGTTGAAAATTTTGCACATTACTTTGCCTTATATGTACTTATATATGTGTATATTAATGAAAAAGACAATAGATCTTGAAGTATTTAATTTTGAATATTAATAGAGCAAAGGGTGCAAAACTCCTATCTTAGTCAACTACAAGCTTCTGGAGTATTGTGTCCAGTTCTGGGCTCCACAGTATAAGAGAGATGTGGAGCTGCTGGAGAGAGTCCAGCACAAGGCCACAAGGATGATCAGGGGCCTGGAACATCTGCCCTACGAGGAGAGGCTGAGGGAGCTGGGCCTGTTCAGCCTGGAGAAGAGAAAGCTGAGAGGGGATCTAATCAGTGTCTATAAATACCCCAAGAGAGGGAGTGCAAAGAATGGTGCTGGCCTCTTTTCAGTGGTGGCCACTGATCGGACTAGAGGAAATGGCCGGAAACTGAAGCACCAAAAGTTCCACAGGAACTTAAGGAAAAATTTCTTAACAGTGAGGGTGACAGAGCACTGGAACAGGCTGCCCAGAGAGGTTGTGGAGTCTCCTTCTCTGGAGATCTTCAAAAGCCGCTTGGATGCAGTCCTGTGCCACGTGCTCTGGGTGACCCTGCGTGTGCAGGGGGGTTGGACTAGATGATCTCTAGAGGTCCCTTCCAACCCTAAGCATTCTATGATTCTATGATTCTAAGCAACCCTTTTGCAAGTGATCATACTTTCAGTATCTATAACCAATCTTCATTGGACTAGTTTTGGGAATACAGATTGCAGAGTAGAGTTTACCAAAATTTGTATAATTCACTGACTTTACTCATAAACTGACATTTTTTTTTTTAATAAAGAATGTAAAATGTTTTTACTGTGTCGATATTTTTCCCTGATAACACATGTTTATACAGAAATTCATCTATCTAGTGTATCAGATAAGGTTCTGCAGTGGATAGACTCAAGGGACAAGAAGCATATTTCATATCAGGTGAAAAATTATGTTTATATATATATATATAAACATAGTTCCAGAGGAATATTGTCAGCATTTTTCTTCTTTTTTCTTGACATGAAACTTTCTAAGTAAATATTATTTTTCATATAATACAGCCATTTATCCTACCACCAATTTCAACAGACAGAAAACATTGAAGTGAACACTATTTTTATTCTTTCTGATTAAATCTTTCTAGTAGCTATGTGCTACTAGAGTTGTAAAAGACACTTTTCAGTATTTAAAGATTAGAACAAGGTTTATCGTTGTATCTGTCTGCTTTGGAGTCTGTTAATGAATTAATTTTCACAGAAAATTTCTCCTCCTTCTGATTATGCAGCTTGAGTCAGATGAATGTTCATAAAACATTAGACAGGCGTTGCATTTTTCAAGGCAGGAACCAGAAGACAAAAAGAGACACTGGCTACTCTCTGTATAATTAAGGAACGGCAATATGTCTTATCCTTTGGAATTTCCATATAGATATAGGTAAGAAGGAGATTAATGAAGTCACTTGGAGACTGAAGAACAAGCCTTTCCCCATCAGACCACTGTTTTTGGTTAAAGAGACCTACATAGGTTGAGTGGGTTGCTATTACAAAGCTCTATGCCTTGTATGTCTGAAGCAGAGTGACCTTATGCTAGAAGACAATCCCTTACCTAGTATCCCGAAAGAAGGCTGGGACAGAATCTAGTCTTGTTCACTTAGTGTCTTACAAAGACTAAATATAAGAAACAAGTTATTTTTCACTCCATGTAGAGACTGCAGACTGTTTTGTGGAAGAAGATAGTGAATCATATATTCACATATTAATTTAAGATTATTTCATACATCATTTCTATACAATGTTTCTTGAAACACTACTGAAGACAGGTTTTTTTTTCTCTATCGGATAATGATCAAGTATGAATAAAAGTCCTTATGAAAGTAATAAATAACAGCAATTAAAGCCTTAGCAGCTACCCAATGGGGATGTGGAATGAATCCTTTTCAGTGGACATTTTTAAGACACACAGATGTTATTAGGGTAACCTGGGGATGACTGATTCTGCCTCCTACAGAAAAAAAAAATGGCTTAGATGACCAGGTTTGGAGATCTCTTCTAGCCCTACATTACTAGGATTAGGGACTTCAAGCCCCGCAATATCATTTTGTGGCTCAGAGTTTGTAAACCCTTCTGACCATGTAAAGATCCCAAACATGTTCTGTGACTTAATCACTCAGAAATTTCTTATTCTCTATTTCATCCTGCTCAGACTGAGACTATATGAGTGTCCTACTCTTTATTTCAGTTACACCACCAAACATATCTTCCTACCTCTTGCACTTATTTTACTGAATGCTTTGTTAATTTTTTTTATCTCATTTAGAAAATATGTCACTTTGGAAATGTATGTCCTTGTCTTAAGGGCAATCTGCCTCTACAAGTTTGGTCCAACAGGAGTTTATTGTGTCACCATTGCTTTCATATTTCATATTTGTCTTGCTGACATTGCATTAATCTATTATGTCCTCAGGGCAATTGCCCTTTAGGGCTTGTTCTGTTCAAATGAAGAACTTGCACACAACACAGGAGCACAGAGGACAGAAGTGGCATCAGTAGTAGCAGTGGCCATAAGACATATGCGAAAGGGAAAGACATGCCTTCAAGAGTTGCAGACCTACAGGGTTAGAACCAAAGGTGACTTTTGTCTTTGCTGGGCATGTTCAGCACCAGCTAACTTTGAAGTGTGGTTGGTACCTGCTCACACAACAATAATATTTCCATAATTAAAATTTCTGTCTCCCTTGTGCTAGTTTCTTCTTTATTTTACTCCAAGACTCATCACAGAAGCACCATAATCTGCTGGGATTATAGGATGACCAGTTCAGCATTCTCAGTGTTCCAGGGAAAGGAATCTAGCTGCCCAAAAACTGCACTAAGCAAGGAACAAGGTCTTCCTGACTAGCATCGGGAATTTCTTCAAAAAAAGTAACATTCTCTCTGCAGCATTCTTATCACATTTTTTTCTCCTTCTCCTGTTGCTAAATATACATATCTTGTATTTTTTATTTTATATATTGATATGCTTCTCGTTTTTCCTCTGGACAGCACAGGTGTTTGGAGAGATGCTAGAGCCCTTAGGACCTTATCAAGGATCAAGATTCAACACTTCTTTATACGACATCTAAAATAGACTGAGATTTCTGGGACAATATGGATGACATCATGTATGTAAAATTTCACCCCAAATGAGAACATTCACCTTATGCAAATGAATATGAGAACATTTAATTGATACTTGATATGCTTATCTATCATTATCCTGAATGATTATTGACTTATCAACTCTTCCTGATTTCTTCTTGATTTTCTTTCTCTTTAATGAATAATAGAGATGATTAAAGTAACTGTTCTAATTACACTGAAACCCTTAGACTATCACTGCTACTACACCAGAACAAAACTAGATCATATATGAATATAAAAGAAAATATTTAACCAAATTCTGTATTTGGATAAAAGCCTTTAATTTAAAGAAACTACAGAGCAAAAACCAGTTGAAGTCATTCATGATTTTAACCACTACTGGTAAGTATGTATATGAAGTAACTATTAAAAAGTTCTTCCAATATCTTTCAATATAAGGTATGGATTCTAGAATATATTTGTAACTCCTTTACACCAGTTTATAATAAAATTACTTTGTTAGATTTAGCACTGATGGATATGAATATAATTAAGGAAAAAATAATCCTTTAATTTTGACCTATATTGTATGCTTATGAATATTCTTACATATATATAGTCTCTTGAATTTAAAGATCTTCAATATGAAATCTTTAACCTCCAAAAAACGTGAGAATAATCAAAATATAAGAAAGGAAAATCATAACATAGACAATAATTATGCATTTCAGAAAGTTCTGAATTGCTTTAATTTGCATACAGTTATATTACTTTTGTCTTGGTGAATGGAATAATCTTGAATTTTATTGTTTTAAAGCTTTGACATCAGTAGCATTCTCTCCTCCCCTCCCCCGGTAATGTTCTTTAAGATGTGTGTGTCGTGCTTGTGAGAAGTTATAAATAGCAATCTTCCAACAAAATCAAGACCAGAAATAGATCATTAGCCATAGTACAATGTAAAAGTCCAGACTATTCTCCAACAAAATGTACTGGAATACTAATCTGGTTGAGCAACCAGACAATGAAGCCTTGGAATTTTTCTAATGATACTGGGATAAGTTCAGACCAAAGGGAAAAAAAAAGCAGATCTTCTCCCCTCACTCCCCCCGCCTCCTTTTTTTTTCCCTATTGCTATATTAAGCAAATAGATTCAAAGAAAATCTGATTGCAATCACTGACATTTTAGAAATACACTTTTCCTATTAGTAAAGGAACCTGCTGTTGTTAGCAGCTATCTGAAGAGGATGTGTCACAGTTGCATAGATTTCAGGTTTGTTATTTATTTCCTTAACAGTGTCATCTTGTGCAATTTCATGTCAGGAATAATATAACTGGTATGCTAATAGAGCACTGGAGTTCAGGGATTCATTTGGAATCTGTTCCGAGTAACCCATCCATTTTCAGACACTTTCAGTCATTTAGTCCTCTTAGTTCAGGTTAAAGTTCGCAATGGTTTAAAGTGTTAATCAATGAATCATAAACATAAAGAAAGACATTACAGAAAGACTTGATTGAAAGCTTTGTCTCAAAACCCTTTTTGATGAAATGCTATCAAATATTTTTTTTTTCTTACTTTGGTCACTATCCTTTCTATTTCTTTCAAAGGGAAAACTGAATAATTTTCTATTTTCCCTCATATGTTTTCAATCACCCACTAAAAATAAGGGTAAGTGTTATAATTTGGTAGATGCCTTTTGAGAAGAGTCACAAAATATGATTTTATTTTACAAGGAACATTTTTTTGAGTTACTGCATTTTTTAAAAACTCTTCCTAGACTTTTTTTTTTTTTAAATTTGAATTGGAGGAGATCTTTTTCTTTAGTGCAGTAGAAGTAATTAGGATTTTAAAAAACAGCTCTAATCATCATGTAGGAGCACAAAAGTTCTAACATAGTGTTCTTTGTAGATATATCTGAATAATGCTTATACTCATTGCTTGCCTTACTAAAGACAATAAAAGAACTCTGGGAACATTAGACAGAGAAAACTTGTGATGAAAAGGAAGCGCAAAAAAAGGCAAATGTTGATTCAAACTAATCATTGTGAAATAAAGTGTGTCACTTTATTTTGAATCAATTTAACTCAATTACTTAATGAGGCATTGTGGAGGAAGTCAGTCACTTGAGGGATTCAATTGTTTAAAGATATTGGAAACAGTAAGGGGGAAATAGATTATGATTTTAAAAATGAAGAATGAATAACTTGGAAAGATAAGAGAGAGCATACAGGAAAATCACCTTTACATGAGTAGGTGGACAAGAGAGCCCAAAGTTATCTCATATCTTACTGTCCTTGTGTCTTGCAATTATATCTAAGCCATTTCTTTTTGCAATGAAAGAGCGAGTTAGTGTCAGCTTTTCTTACCTTATTTTGGCTAGTTTCCTGCATATGACAATGAAGCCAGTTTAGAAAAGAGGCTAAGCAGGGATCCGTTCAGCTACTCTGGCTTACAACTCAAATCTACATGTGCAAGAATTCCAAAAGTGATGAACAACAGCACAAAACTGAAACAGCAAAAAATATGTTGCAGGAGGAAAAAAAAAAACTCAATTATTCTGCAAAGAAAAGAAACAAATACTTCTCTTACTCTCCTAGCTGCATGCCAAAAACATATTTGAAATGTTAAACTATTGTTACAATTTGGAAAGCATGAAAATTGCAAAAGCTGCAAGCTGAAAATGCTACAGATAACAGAGAATCACAATTTAGTGGATTTTCGCTCCTTCTACTAATAACTGACAAAGGATGCTTTGATCAATCAGATTCTGTTGACAGAGACTTTCCACAGCAGACAGAAGCTCTTATCTTCAAGCTATGAAACACAAAAAACGTTCATAAAGATCACTTTGAATGCCATTTTCTCTGTATTATGCAAATTTAGGGATTACTGAGCACAAAAAGGTGTGTGATGAAAGATACAACACTTGGAAGATATTCTACTGCACAGCAATTCATTGCAGTTATTACCATTAAATTGCACATTCTGCTGGTAAACATTGTTCCCTATTTAGCAGATGTGTCAGTGGTTCTAGCAATTTTCACAAGCAAAAATTCTTCATTAACAAATGGATGACCTTAAAACAACACAGGCTTTCAGCATTAGCTACAATACTTCTGTCCCCTCTTAAATCCAAGCTGTGTTTCTGGTATACTACAAGCATTTACCTTGAATCTTGTTAACTTACTACATAGAGAGTAAGAGGCTGTTGCTGGGTAGAACCCCTGCAGAACTGTAATGCCTCACTTGCATTTTCAGAATATCTTGGCAAGCCAATTTAAACAGCTTTTATTTTAAACATTTGTTATTGCGGTCAGTGCTTTTCCCAACACTATAAAATTCCTTAACTAGCCTTTCAATATCAAGTATCCCATTATAATTTTACAGTTGGCCTTCCAAAAATTAGAGAACTTGATGGGGTTATGAATCACAGATTATCTGCCTCTCTATGAACTAATCTTTCAAAAAGATTGAGATGGGATCTTTATCTAAAGGGCGGGTTTTGATTCAAATTCAGTGGCAAATTAAACTGGGAGAATGTGTGATTACCTTGCGTAGATAGCCATTCTCCTCCTACAGCTGAATGGGAGATTTAATTACTCCTAAATCAAATCAAATTTTCAATTATTAAACCAATGTGTTAAAGCTCAATCAGTAATCCTACATAAATCTGCAGTATGCTGTATGGATATATCAGTCTGAATCAATATTAGCCGAGAGGACTCTTCACTGACTTACACACTATGATATACGCAAGCTCACTGAAGACTAGGGTATATCTCATATCTTATCTTTGGGGCTTAGGTATCTAAATCAGGATTGCTTCACACATGTTGCCAGTCTTATAATAAACTGAAATTCATCACTCAATTCCTCTTGAAATACAGCATGGATACAATAGCTTTCCTAAAGGAATTGAGTTCCTTATGAAAACAGATGCACTATATTTAGTGTGACCTCAATGTGTAGCTCTTGCCTGTGACATTTTTTCACTGCCACAGAGATCATTTCATTTCATCTCCTCTCAGAACTAAGCAATCAAAATGATACTGATAAGAAAAACAATAGCCAGCTTTTTATTATTATTTTTCCCCTCATTGTATTTTTACCTCTTTATCATTTCAGTTTTGTCGATATTGTCATTCAACGGACATTCCCAAAATTATTAGCTGCTTCAAAGTTTTATTTAATTTTCATCTAACGCAATGCCAATAATGTAGCTGACAATTGCTTTGAGTATTCATTTCTCTACCAATTCACAGACAATCAGATTCATTCCCACCTTGAGACTCAGCTATCATCAGTCACCTTAGTCTATCAAAACAGTCAATCTACATAATGGGAAAATGTAAAAAACCTGGGGTCAAGAAAGAGCTCTTTCTACTTGAAAGCTACAAGGAATATTCTATTAGCATACCTTGCAAACCAGCTATGTATGTTCACAGTATAGGTCAAAGAAATGTCTGTTGTGTTATCCTCATTTGTTTAAATCATTTGGAAAACAATTTTAAGTCCTTGGCCATTATTTTCCATGCATTTCTACTAGATGGCTTGAGGTTATTTATTTAGTTTTAATATATTTTGTGGATTAAAGAAAACCATCTATAAATAGTGCTACCGGAGTAGGGGTAATTCTTGACGTGAAATAAAAAACCACACTTCCCTCTTCTGAGACTATAAAATGTTCAGAGAAATTACCATACAAAAACTAGTGAATATCTTTTGAACAATGACTTCTCCAAATCTGATTCTAAATCATTTGAAATGAAGGAACATTTCCTACCAGCTGCAAAGAGTTTTCACTGAGGTTCTAGTCTGTGAAAAGACCTATTGTAATTTTTTAAAGTCATTTCTGGCATTGGCTCTGCATGTGTAAGGAGGATTGCATTTCCCAGGAAAAGCAGTCCCTGTCCTTCCTGTGATACCATCCTGCTTATGGTGCATCTTTTCAAGGAATGGTGAGAATATAATTAAGCCTCAAAAACTAAAAGCAACGAACTTTGAGGTAATAAGGGAAGACTTCTAGAAAAAGAAAATGTATGGTCTTATAATAGCAACCAAGAACAAGCCTTCAGATTCCTCCTGCCTTTGGACTTGCCTACAAGAACAGGTTTCTGATTTGAGGAATCAAGTTAGATGAATCAAATGGCAGGTCTGTGAAGCTGGTATAGTGAATAAAAGCTCCCCTCCACAAATGTCTTCTTAAAATGTCCCTACTTTCTCACTAATTTTGGTACTGCTCATCACATTCACTGAAAACATAAGACCTTGATGATGTTGTTCACTGAAAACAGAAGACCTTCAGTCAGTGAAGACTGAACACATCTTTTTACATTCCTTAAAGTTTCTAGCAAAAATACTTCAATGAATAACAGATGTGCACATGTACATTGTATTAAATTTGCTGCAGATATAGAAGAGAGAAAAAAAATCCTGTTCTCATGTGGTGAACACCTGCATCCTTTTAGAAAGGAATGTGGTTGAACAGGAAAGAGAGCTTGCTATGCTTACATCTTACTTCCTTTCTGTTAGTATTTTTATATCAGAACTACTTTGGAATACTTATTTTATCCCCCTGTATATGAATATTTTATGCTTGTATCAAGTGTGAGTACTAAAATCATAAAGAATATGTACCAAATATCTCTCAGCCAAGCAATTCACACTAGTCTGTTCAGAAATAAATTTTCTCTTTAAAGGATGTTCTGTATCAACATTATAACATTTTATAAATATGAACTACCACCATTGGAAAACCTGTTCTGCCACTTTAAAATGTGACAGGTTGTGTTAAAGGAAGGGAGAGCTGTATCGAGGCTCATTTTACAGACATTAGAAAGACAATTCAATATGAAAATGTCCCTACTGCCAAATCTATCTGCCTGATCCTAGTTACTTTGAAGCCAATGGGATTTTTTTTTTTATGACTTTGATGAATCTCCTATCGGGGAGAAATGAAATCAAATAAAAATATAGAAAGATTTAAGAGCTGTGTACTCAGATCCTCAATGATATCTAGGTGCCTAGGCTTAAAGCACAATGAAACTGTCATGAGCAGGCATGAATTCCAGCAGTGGCATTTCCAGAAGGTAGAATCATGGAAGACTAAGTAGATGGGTTATAGAAATGCAAGTTTCGATCATGCCTTGGTATGAAAGATTTTGCTTCAATATATACATGTAAAACTGAAATGGGCATATAGACTTAAATTCCCTTATTTCTTCTGTAAAACTAAATTAGCATCTTCAGCACACCAATTGGAGAAATGATTAAAATGTATCAAGTCAAAACAGATGCTACATTTTCAGCTGAAGCTCTCTTTAGCCTAACATGTAAATACAAAACTGAACTGCTCGGGCCTGAACGACTTGTTGTTGACTTACAGATGAATACGACACTGCCTTTGTAGAAATATGCAAAACTCACGTGTGGAACTGCTTATGCTAACTTGCATGTAGGCCTGCCAGACTGTTTATGCTAACCTGCACAGAGGCTTATTAAGCTGTAACTTTTGTAAATTCTCATACAAGTGTTTTTGACCTTGAAGGGAACCCTCCCATCCACAGCTAGGGCTCTGGCCAAGTCCTGGTCCTGGATGATAGGGAAAGTAACCAGATGTTATCGCTCACAAAGAAAATGCAAGTTATCAAGATTTGTTGATTTGGCTCTATAAAAGCTGGACCCTCTTGCCGCAACTTTGGGGACCTCACTTACGGGTGGATGCACCTCATAAGACCTCCCAATTACCAGGAAGGTTCTCCAAATCCTTGCTGCAAAAAGGACTCCCAGCGATTGTGGATCTGGACGACGGTAATGTATTTAGGCAATTGGTGGTGCATCTTTTTCTTAATCACTATTCTCTTTCTCTTATACTAATGGTTAGGTGCATTACCTTGCTTATTTCGTGTGTTGCTAAAAGTGTGCACACAGTAAACATTGTTTTTTTAAAATGTATCATTCTGTATTGCCTTAATAGTGTTGCTAAAAGTGTGCACATAGTAAGCTTATTGTTTTTTTTTTAAATGTATCATTCTGTATTGCCTTAATATTAATAGTGAAACAAGACCGTTCTTTGCCTTGGCGCCTGGTTCTTCCTGTCACCCCCCCTTCAACCGGCAAAACAAAAACAAACATTACAGAAACTACAAACTGAAGATTACTGAAAATTCATGAGACTTGGACAGAATTTAGTCA
>NW_010578265.1:63896-91049 GCF_000705375.1 Tinamus guttatus
GGATTTGTTTCTAACTGATAGTGATGTTTCTGTTTTCAGTGGCTTTTTGACTTATATTACTACTTGCAATCCTTCAGTACATTCACTTAGGTGTTTTCATGGGTCTATACTACTAGTAATAATGTCTGCTTTGGACTTGGAAAACATGACACAGCCCTACACAGCTATACAGTTCAGGAGCAGCATGATTTTGCATAAGGACACCAAGGGGTATGGCATAGCTATCTTGTGGCTCTTTGTATCAATTAGGTCCTTCAGCAAGGACCAAATCCTCTGAGGTCATCATCTCTCTCTCTAAAAAATACTGCTACCAGTGTGAACAATGGCTTTTGCTTAGCGTTATCAAATAGAAGCCTAAAAAGATATATTAGCTTCGTAGCAATTTTACAAAACAACTTCTAGTTTTGACATCACTGTTTTAAACTAACATTGAAACTGAAAGTTGGGACTGAGTCCCCAGTTGCAAGCACTACACAGCCTAACATGTAAATACAATATGAGTAATGGGATTATATTATCTCACAGATCATGAGGTGTCAGTTTGGCTTCTTTGTGCTACAAACACACAACAGTCTTAAAACTGTCTGATGCAGGAGTCACTTGATCAAATTCTGGAGCCTGTGTGGTGCAGAAAGTCAAACTGGATGATCACAACTGCCTGACATGGTCTTCCATTTCACACTTATTGGGTAAAATTATTTTAACTAGCTGGTTAACCCAGTTTAACCCTTGCTTTGTATCTCCATAGCAATACAAAGCAGAACATTTTTATGAATTTGGCTCTCGAATGTGGAGCTGTTCTCTTATTAATATAAGGATAGTAACTGTGTAGCTTTATGCACATCAGCGAATTCAGCCCCAAACTCACCTACACACCAGTACGAGTTTTATGTAAGAGTAACTGTATGTTGTCTCCACTACCAAGCATAATTCAGTGATGGTACAGCAACTCCAATCACTACAGTGGATCTTTGTTTTCTTTAACAACTTTAATATGTAAGCAAGATTGTAAGAAAGCCTGTAAGACTAGCTGAATATTTTCAGACGAAAATAAAAGTAAGATCCTGTCTTATGTTTTACTTAAATGCTATTGAAGATTCAGGCCTTAGTTAGAACTAGCACAGCTTGTAGAAAAGATAAATATAGAGTTACTTGAAAAAAAATTAACAAGCTAGTGATTTGTGTCTGAACATTAGGATCAAGTCTGCGTCTTCAGTTTAATAGACTAGGTATCTTTCCATTGTTTCATAAACTTTTGATTCCTATTGGCTAAATTGAAACAAGTCCCCTCCCCGCAAAAGCTGAGTTTTTAGGCTGCTGACTTTACACGTAAGTCTACTGCTTTCTACTGCTTCTTAGTTTGTTAACACTAATACAGAACATATTGACCATAATGGTAACCTGTATATTGATGCTGTCTTTCTTTGGTGTGTAACTAACTGGAACGTTGGTTCATTGGTAATAATGAACTGGAATTAGAAGAATTGTTTGCATTAATTAGCTAATTTGTATAACACTTTGAAGATGTAAAGCATAGTACACCTTCAGAGTATTATTATTTGTTATTTCTTCAACTGCTATTGCCTTTGCTTTAACTAGCCTATTCAGCTAAAAACAATCAGGGAGCAAATGAGCCAAGTTTGTATTTTGTTACAGTTTCATTTCTTTTTCTCATGAGATTTGGCTGAAATTAACACTGTTGTACATAACCTGAAGCAACCTCCATGAGAAAAAAAAATTACAAAATTTTAAAAGAAAAATAGATCAACCTGAAGATTAAAATATATTCAGAAAAGCAATCACATCTCAAATTATGCCTATCCTTTGTATGTTTAAACTCTGATCTTGCTTGCATTGATATTGATAAGGAAGCTCCCATCTTCACACTCACTAAACGCAACATTCAGAAATTCCTTAGCGACACCCACTATCATATTGGTTACCCACTAAATGTGGAATAAATGGTCACAACAGAAAAAAAATCCTCTGAAAACTATGCATATCATGTTGAATTTGTTATAGTTAATTGGAATTTTACTGGTCTTCAACACAGGTCAATATTTAGCCAAGATGTCCAGACTGAGTGGTCATATCCAGTGATTGCCTTTGATAATCTTAGTCCCAAATATTACTAGTTTGGCTGGAAAAAATCAGACAGCTTTCATTGGCCATCCCTTTTTCTTCCCTGCTCTTGCACTTGAGCATTTGGGTCATTTTGGGCTGCACCTTGAGTCCTCTCTTCATTGGTGTGTACCTACAGCCACATACAGGCCTACTAAGGAAGTAAAGACAGTATTGATTGAGTGTTTTGATGGTATATAAGTCTCGATCACTAAGCAGATATTTGTGGTGCTGAATATATGAGCTCATGCTTAGTTAGACTGAGGCAATTGAACACACAGATAAACAGCTAAAAACCTAAATGATATGTAAAATTTTTACAGATATTTCTTGCAATAATTCAGAAGCCTAATTTTCTTCAAAATGTCCATCATATATTGAGAAGGCATAAAAACAACAACAAATGCCTCCCTTCCTTTCCTCCTTTCTCCTGAAATATGATTTTATTCTGCAAAATAGCAAAAATAACAAATGAATACAGTCATTCATTTATATTTCCTGGGTCTTTTCAAGATATTCAAGCAGATTTTTTCAGTATCTGTAGACTTCTATAAAGCTGCTGTCCATTCAACTATGAGAATTTCAGTATCCTGCTTGAAATGAAGTCTTACAGAAAGCTTGTAGTGTTATTTGTTTATAATACAAAATATGCAGTGTGGCAAAAAGATGGAATAGAGTGAGAATTCATCTTTATTTTATGTTTCTCAGCAGGCAGTAAATAATAATATAATAGTATTTTTGATTTACAACCTCAAGAGAAGTTAGAATGAGCACATTTATTTAAAAAACACCTTTCGCACACTGGAGAAGCCTTGACAACATCATGTTATTTTGTTTTTTTCTGATAAAAATAAGGACCAAATAATTGCTGGCAACATGCATGTACCCAGAACTCTTTTTTTTTTCTTCCTCTTTGTCCATTTCATTTTCTTCTAAGTGGCTACAATAGTCTGTTTTCATAACCTGATAATTACACTGACTTGTCACCAATAAAAGACTATGATTTCATTGCAAGAAGATAAATCAGAGATGAACTGTGTAAAGAAAAGCATAAAGAAAAATACATCTCAGACATTCTAGAACTCATGATAAAACTAGCAATTTTTTAAAAATGTATATTTTGGCTTCATGTGGAAAGGGCTTTTTATCAGTCAATACTTACTGATCCATTTGTTATAAGCCATCTTTTTAACTGCTTATTAAATATGCATTAAATCTCCTCCCTGCTAAATAGACCCAGAAATGCAGTTTGGTTTTGCTTTTTCCTTTTTGTTTTGCCAGCCTAACAACCTTCATGCTGTATCAGCCAGAAAGAGGTCAGGCTCTGAAATGCTGGCAGTGCCCTGTGTCCTGCAGGTGGAAATACTGCACAGCGAAATGGAAAAACACAGATATGAAGTGCATGTATTTCTGGATGAAAAGTAAAATAGTCTGAAATCATTGACTGTTTATAACAACGGGCAGTCTTGCTACATGAAGAATCCTTAGACATATTCATGTTAAATGTGTGCATGAGTATGAAAGGGAAGTAAATACTAAATGCTTAGAAGAAAAAAAAAAAAGCTGAAGAGTATGAGGAGTATTACAGCTCTGTTCTGAAAGCTGTCGGGGAAGAAGGTTACAGCTTAAAAACTTGTCTCTGAAATGCAACCAAAGAACCTTGGACTAAATTTCTCCCTAAAATTGTGAGCGTAGTCTAAAGCTTATCAAGGAAAGAAAAGGAAATCTAGATAACAAATGAGGCTCCAAGGTACCATTTCTGTCTCTTCCAGAACATAAGGCTTCCCCACCACCTTGAGTACCCTAGGACCTACAGATTCCCCAGCTTCCCTTCAGCTCTGGCTCTTTCCTTAAACTCTTCAGTATAGTACGCGCTGGCTCATCTGCCATAGCACCTCTCCCTCTGAAATCCTCCATAATCTAAGCCAGAATGCTAGCTCTGCAGGTGATCATTTTGTATTATCTGTCTCTTTAGCAGCATGTGTTGGTGGTGTAAAACAGATCCAGTGACTTTTTAGGGGTTTGAGGGTATATATTACTTTATATTGTCCTTCACAATTTCCCAAATCTGAAACTTCGAATCCTCCACTTCAATCCCCACCAAAAACAGATCATCCATTTTTATGCCCTTTATCTTTATTTTTTTTCTCTTTTACTGTACAAAAACATGAAGGCATTTTATTTGATTCTTATAAGCAAGGATATCTGTGTTATCATAAAAAGAGGGGACTTATTTACTTATTTACAGAAGCATACCGATTAGGAAAATACATGAGCATTTTTAATTTCCACTGAGGCAGGTACATAGCAGCAATATTAAAAGTAAAAGGGAGAATAAGAAAGGTCACAAGATTATCAACAACACAAAGATTATCAGATACTCTCCTGGAAACTGTGGGTTTCATAAGTCACTGATAATGATCAAATGCTTGGCTCCCTTTCTGTTACAGGTTCCAAAGCAGAGTGGTCCAGCCCTCAGAAAACCCAGGAGGAAGAGACTTTTGACACTGTATTTTGAAAACACAGGGTCAACTTACTTAATTTCACACACTCCTAATGTGTTTGCATTTGTAGCAGGATTGTGTTCCCCACTTTCCCTCATTAATCATTTTATAAGCAATTAAATGGCCAGCTATGGCTCTCCCTCTGCCCTCTAAGCAGAAAGAACAGCTGACCCACAGCAAATGCCCCAGCCTTAGAATACTGTAACAGTTTGTGCAAAACTGGCAAAAAGAGATGCTCAGAGGGACAGGAGAAAAGAGTCTGTTGTTAGTATTTCTGGGTGACAGAGAGCAGACAGCAGCCCAAGGGGCAGCTGCAGGATTATTTTGGAGGACATTTTTCTCTCTTTATGCCACTGCAAGATTATTCAAAGTTGTTTGTGTTGTTTCACCAAGGGACACTATGAGACAACTAATAACAATGAAAATGAAGGGAAAATTCATGCCAGCTATTTTCGTTTGTAATTTAGTCCTCTAAATTCTTCTCCTTTCCCTCTGGTAGCTTGTATCTAGAGGTATCTACTGCTTTCCATATCAGTCCATTTTATGTAAGTTTGGCTCTCTGACTTTGGCTCTCCTCAAAGCAATATGTGAGGTAGCAAAGTCATGTTATACTCACTTTTTAACTTGAGGAGAATAATTAGACCTTGTTATCCACAGTCACACTGCGAGATCACATAAAAGCAGAGAAATTATGTTACAATAAGAATCTCAACTTCAGCTCCTTCTATGAACTCTGTCATCTTTTTTCATTACGCAAACGGTAGGTGAAGCATGGAGAAATAAGCCTAAATAGGCATGGAGCTCAGACAAGAACTCTACTCTTCTCTAATTCTGCCCAAGCCTTAGCTACTTGTTGTTACAGACTGCCGCCTGTTAGCCAAAACGAGGTACAATGTGTACTCTGCTTTGAGCTATCCCTATTTTCTCTTTTTATTTGCTGTAGCGACGGCCAACAGAGGATGAACTGTGCACATTTCTGCAGGAGTCAAGCCAAAGCTGCACTGCCTGTGCTGTGCTTTCAGCCCTTGGGGACTAGCAGTTCACAGGTATAAAAACAACAGAGAAGCTGAACTAGAACATCAAGTGAAGTTCAATTGCTCTTTGAAAACCCATTTCTTAACCAAACCCAGATCTCTTTTTATAAATTCAGCTATTACTAAATTATCCTTTTAATTGTTTACATTTCTATTAATATTTATGGTATTTAAAGTGAGTGCATTTAGACATGTTCAATTCTATGCAAAAAGAAAGTATTAATATAACCACCACACGTAATCATGAAACATACAGAGCATGAATCTGAAGAGAAATATAAGCATGTCTTCCTACTAATCTCCTCATAGATTAGATAAGGAACACCAATTTTATCTTCAACCCCAACTGATCCTTTAAAAAGAGAGTTACCAGTGAGCTAAAGCAGGGAACTTCTTGGAAGCTCTTTTCAATTTGCAGAGTGGAAAGAGAGAACATAACTATAACTTCAGCATTTATAAAATCTTCCATACAGTTAAATTCAGGCAAAAGTGCATAAAGGCAAAGAACAGAGGAGATTCAGAGATTTAACCTACCTTTGATATAACAGCATAGATGATTACTGACCCATTAGGAAAAACAAGGCAAGAAAGAAACTCCCAAAAATAAATTGCTCTGTATCAATGTTTGGATGTTTAATAACAAGACT
The DNA here is from genome assembly GCF_000705375.1 of Tinamus guttatus. Next base: position 70,203 of record NW_010578265.1, read on the forward strand.
TTCTCATCTTTCAGAGAGGCAATGGAGCTTTGACAAAAGTGATCTTATCCATCTTACTCTGTCAACACTCATGAAACATTTGAATGACATTCTTGTGTTATTATGAGACCTGCTTGTTCATCTAAATCAGAAGAAACAACTCTTCTCCAAAATAGTTTATATCTATAATAGAAAAGACTGATGAATCAACTATTAATTCTGTTTTACAAAAGAGGAACTGAAACACAAAGTTATGTCCATTCTTTAAGGTAAAGCATGGGTTCCCGAATAGGCCTAAAGAAAACACATCTCAAGATTTCTTCACAGTGCTGATTGTTTGGGAAAATGAAACTCAGGTAACAATTTCCTAAGCTGCAAGTTCTAGATGAAATGTAATTTCTCATATTTCTCTTTCAAATACACATACATTAAATTCAACCTTGGACATGGTTGCCTACAAATTCCCTCTTGTCATAGATGATGCTAGTAGTCCACTAGTAGGTGTTGTGATATGGTCACAAGCATGTTATTAAATGGAAAATCCCAAGGTTTCTTCCCCCCCTCAGAATTCCTTCCTATTAGCCAAGATCTGGAACTGAGGGAACAAAAGTTTGCTAAAACTTGTATATTTCTGGTGTGCTAATGACATAATAATGTCAGGATATCTACCTTTTGGCTGTTTGCAGCATGTTCGGCTCTGTTCCCTCAATCCTCTCCATATTGTACAAGAGAAAATTTGAACACATATCAAGGAGCACCACTTCTCCAGAAAACTCCAGAAGTTAGCATAAGAGCCCTGATAATATAAATTTAACTTCTGGGTAGATCTGGACCTGAGGCTACTGCTTCACTGAAAATGCATACATATGCATCACAAGCAGATGAATTCTCCAAGGTCACCTGGAAAATCTGTGTCAGAACTAAAGTCTTCTAATAATAAAACTTTTTTTTTTCCTCTGCTTAACATAAATCCTATGTTGTGACCAATCTTCCTGGTTTTCTACAAATTCACCATCTCATCTTTCTTCTTTTTTGCCATTATTCAAAGCAGAATTTAAATTAAAACATTAAATTAAACCATAGGAATAGGACTATATGCACAAATATCTGAAAAGTAAACAGCTTTGTAGATCTGGGTCTTTTTTCTCACTGTGTTTTCTTTCCATACAATATACAACTCTATGAAAAATGGTTGAGGCTATACTTGATTTGAACACTGATTGACAAATACAGGTTAAAGGGGAACAAAAGGGTATAGGGAGAAAATATTCAATTAAAAAAAAAAATGCTTGTGCCCTAAAACACATCATAATTTTCAAGTGAAAGGACATCTTCATTTTCTAAACAGGACATTTAAAATGATAGGCAATAATGGGAGAATAAGTCCATTATTCATTTATAAGGGAATTAGCATAACAAAGCTGCTTAATGTGAGAGTTCAGAAAGCTCTGATTAATAAATTAATCCTTACATTTTACAATAGATCTCATTTTTGTGAATAATTTCTATAAGAAATTATTTTAATAATCTCAGTGTTTTTCTTCAGAAAATTTAACTCGTTATGGGCTGCAAAGAACAGATGCCAGGATGCGTGTTTTGTTATGCACACAGGTACAAATCAATAATGCCTTCCAACACCTTCAATACCATTCCACAGTGAAAAGCAGAAAGAACTTCATTAGTGTCCATGCAGCACATGAGTACATCACACTTGTGCTAAATAGCTAAGCGGCACAATTTAAATAAATCAGAACACTAATGAATATAAAGGGCAAAAGATGAATTATAGATCACCAGCTTGTGAAAAGTAGCCTGAATAGGCAAAGATTTTTTTTTTCATCTCTTGCAATACCTTTTATAACTGTTTCTTCTATACGTTGCTTTTTAGGGTGAAGGCTTTGCCTCTTAACTTGCCTGCTCTTTCTTAGGTAGCCTCCGCAGTACAATTAAAAGTCTATGCTTTTCTGAAAAAGATTTGTCGCAGATGAAACACATTGAATCAAGTCTTTGCTCTGCTGCCTTCTGAAGACAAGCAGTGCATCATTCTCAATCTTTTTTTTTTTTTTAAAAAAAGCAAACTTTTACTTTGCTTCTTTTTTAAGCTTCAGTGAATCAGTCTTTTTTATGTGAATAACCCATAAAAGGGTTTTATTCAGGTTTATTTTATTAGTAGCATTGTTCCTAAGTAGATGTAAGTAATGCAATTTGATATATGGCATCATTCCATGTCTATTTCTGTATTAACAATTGTATATAGTAGCCTTTTTCTTTTTACAAGAGGGCACTAATGAAACCAGCACTTTCTGATTCTGTTCCTCTTTCCCACCATAATTCACCTCTGGCTAGCTGTTATTTCCATCAGTGCAGGTCTAACAGGAATGGACAAATCTTTCTGATTACTTTTGGAGGGTCAGAAAGGATGCTTACAATAGGAATCTTGAGACAAAGCATTAGTCACACTAAGGCAATGGTGAATTCTCCACAGACATACCAAATCATGCAATGCTCACTGTGACTAACCCCAGTTTGTTTTCAAAAGGCTTGGGGAGAAGGTTAGTAATGCGGTAATGTAATAAGGAAGTCAGGAAAGCAAAAATAATGATGCCATTGGTAGCTTCACCTTGAACAATGTGAATGCCACTTTCACTGATATTATCAAAACCCTCATGGCATGGCTGGATTGGACTAGTTAAAAAAAGATCTGATGGGCACATGCTGATCTTGCAGGTTTAGGATTCTAATCTCAACAAGGCAACAGAAAGTTTCAATCGTTGTTTTATGTCCTTCCTATTGGGTAATACAAAAGAAGTTTCTTTTTCTGGTCTACTGCTTACATGCGAACAACTTAAGACCTAGCTTTCTTTTGGTTATCAGAACAATGTGATCTCATTTCTTAAAATGCTAACTCATTCACTAGTGGTTTCTTCCGGTACATTCAACTTGTTTTTCTCATCACATTTCTTCATAAATAGCTCTTCAGATGCAAGCCAAAAGCAGCAGATCTTAAAAAGCAAAGCGCTTGACAGATTACTTTCTTAATGTCATATATGGCAAAACAGAGGGGAAGGCACTTCTGGAATGCTGTTCCTAATTCATACTTATTGCAAATTAATGATGCAAAGAAGGGAGCAGAAAAACCTTTATTTACCTGCATTAGAATTCTTCAATAAAAGAGCCCTGAATTTGAATTTATTTGTGATGTCAACCACTGATATTTTCATTTAATTTATAATTTGTTGTTGCCTACAGTAATTCAGAAAGAGCTGTGAAAGCTCAGTGAAGTCTATCTGGCAAAACTGGGACTTTTTTTTTTTTTTTTACCAAAGACAAAACAAACAACAACAAAAAAAAAACGAACAAAGTTTGCCCAGTTCCTGAGCCTAAGCATTGTATCATTTAAGTCTTTCTCTTATGCTCTATGAAAGAAAAATAAAATAAAAAAGAAAGGCAGAAAGAAGGAATGAAAGAAAAACTCTTAGAAATACTGCTTTGGGACTCTATTCAGACCTCTTTTTAATTGTTCTTCCCTTTGGCTAAGCTGCTGCTGTTCAAGAAGGAAAACAGAAAATACCTTCACAAGTTTCTTTCCTGTTCCTAACCATAATCTTCCTCACTTAGTTCCCACTGCTCAGGTCTTTCTCTTCAGCTCTTCTCTCCTTCTTTACACACACACATAAGCACCTTTCTCTTCCAGCTTATCCCTAGCCACAAAGCAGCTGATGGCAGATGCTGACTTTTCAGCTTGGAAGCTGTCAGTTCTTGTGCTTGAAAGACTGATATTTTTCAGTTTGTTTAGAAATTTTCTCTATGCACAATTGTGTATGTATGTTTCTGTATATCTGCACATCTTTTTCATCCTTTATTATGAATCTGCAGAGAGGATAAAAGCCATGAAATGTAAGAACAATTTGTTGGAGTTCAGCTCATCTGCCAAATACTAATTGTGATCCTATTTAAAAGGGTCAAACCATTATATTAGTATTTCAACTTCTTCTTCATTGATGAAAATTGTAGCAGAGCAACTTTTTTGTCTCAACAAGGTGATTTAAGATCTACCTCTAACCTCTACTTACTTTCTATATACCATTAATTCCTTAGACGCTGAAGACACAGTTGTAATCATCTGTTGACTAGCTATTTAACATGAAGTGTTTCATGAAAGACGAGACTGGTCAGGGATCACACTCATAAAACAAAAAAAGTTAGAGCCTAATAGAATGACATTGATTCTCTGTCCTTCCCAAAGATAGGCTACAAATTAAAAGCAATAAAGTATAAGTTGATCTATACAACATTTCATTTCTGCCTAGCTGGTGAGTAATACATAAGCCACAGGCAGGATATTAATTTCCTCAGCTGACCAGATATGAAACCATATGTGTAATAGTACCTACATCTGCTTTTAGTCTTGTTTTGTGTTGAGCCTTCCAATAAAATTCTTCATTGTGGTTTAGAAACAAAAACAAAAACAAAAAAAAAGAATTTTTTAATGGTATTCAAAATGTTTATTTGGTAAAGCATGCAGACATTTTGCACACTACATGCAAAAAAGTCTTCTGACATGCTAACTCGCTTAAAGCTTCATTCTGAATATCTCCTTTGTATAGCATGTTTACAGTAACATTCGCTTCTAAGCATGACGATAATATAGGAAAGGGGGCATACATGAAACAGACAGCAATCTTTATGACTGCTGCTTTCCTGGTTAGCCAGAGTCCTGTTTAGTCACTGGTATCAACTAAGGATTATTCAGAGCAGCTTCCTCTGCCCTTGCTTCTAGTGGCATAAAGCGCCATTTTCACCTCTTCTTGAGTCGCAGAAGTAGAGAAGAGACAAAATATGGACCATCAGCCCGAACCATGTCCAACTTTGAGTTCCATGCTAAGACCACCCAAACCACCAGACAGAAGTAACTGCAACTGAGTCATATCTATATCCTTCTGGCTGCTTAGGACCACAGATGAAGGATTTGCTCAGGGTTGCACAGGAGAATTCAGGTCTGCTTTCTGCTCAATCTGCCATTTGTTTACAGGGGTGGGTGAACACTAGCTATGAATGGAGGACTGACATTCTTTCCTCCACAGAAATGTGATCATGCCTGTGGGAGGGGAGAAGGCTGTCAGACATGATGTCAGCCAGCTAGTCTGTCAGAATAAAGGAGAAGAAATACCAAATACAGATTCAACTTCTGAACCTGCCTAACTTGTGTCGGGATTAACCTAATACAAAGCCCACAGCTGTGAGAACAAGCAAGCACACTACTTCAATTTCTTTCTCTCACCACCAAGAATGCGAGCATTATAATCCTATTTAAAGTGTTGCTTATGACTACCCATGTGCTTAACAAGATCATCACACTGTAGATAACAAATCAAATTTCATCCAACAAATTCACTGCAGTGCCTTTCTCTCATGACTTATAGTATACCCCTTAAAATGCAAGGCATGATCAGGCAAATCATGAGTACTACCAGATCAAGAAGAAAATAAGGAACTCAGAACATTTTGTAAGAGCAATATGTTTAAAGGAAATCCCCAAAGTAGTCCATATAAAATAAGCACCATAGTTTCATAACCACTAAATGAAGTAAATGAAGTCAGCATAATCCAGTTTTGTAACAGTCTAATTGAGGTGGGCAATACCATTGTGTGGTTCTTTGCTAGGATTTCTGAGTTCTGTATTCATAAAAGACCCCAATTCATATGAAATAGTGAAGAAGAATTTTTTATTGTTTTAAGAATGGCTTTTGTTTTCATTCTGAATCTGAAGATTCCTTATATTGTTCAGTGATTGATAGAACCCACTAAGACAGGTCAGAAGAAGGTCTACTGGATATTTAGTATGTCTGTATGCCCTTACTTGAGGATCTGTCACTGACTGTGCTAAGAGAATGAATAATGTATTGAATAGGCCCTGAGTTTTAACCATGATGATTATCTGCATTTCAGTTCCCCTGTATTAAAAGGCCTTGTCTGTGATTTTTAACTTATTTTTAGTTATGTCTTTTGTAAATTTCACAGTCAGGAAATTTCTCAGTATAGAATAGTTCTTCCAGCAGAAAACATATGGTTAACTTCCCTCATAGCAGGAAGGGTAACAACTTTAGGGCAATAGTGATAAGCTACCCCAGATGATGGAAAATGTTTGGTATTTGTCACAATGCTTCTAAAAGCATTTTGTAACTATATTTTGAATGTATATGTTGCATGCTGCTTTAAAAGCTTATAAGAATTTAAAACATGGAGTATAAGCCTAATGTTTAAAGCTGACTGTGGACTATCTTGAGACCTTTCTGAGATTAGATTTTTAGAGTGTGAGGAAGATGCTGGATCTACCATGACAGAAGTGACAGAGTTACAAATATCTCAAATGTTACACCCTTAGGGATGGTTATGTTCCAAAAACACTGAGCCTGGAGAAGTGGGTGTACAAAGAAGTGTACAAGAGCTAATATACAACAGCCTTTAATAACTACACTTAAGGATTTCAGAAATTATTGTGTACAATACCATGATGAGAAGACTTGACAATACAGTTCAAGAAAAAAATGTTTGGTAGTTTACAGAAAAAAATACAGAGGAACTACACTGCTGGGGATTTCCAGCTGAACTTGTAGGAAGTCTAAGACGGTAGCTTTCGTTCTCTTCTTCTCAGGAAAGGCGTACTGCTAACTTCAAGCTTTCAAAATTCATGAGTCAGCCCAGAAGAACTTTTGCATTGACCTAAAAATCATTAGGTTAAATAAAGGTGAGTATCTTGCCTGCCTTTTTCCATTTCTCCCTCTTTAAGCCATCCCATATGTTTTCAGGAATTATTTTCCTAGTAATTAAGGACTAGAAAGCTGTATATTCTTCAAATGAAAGATAGAAAGTTTCCTGGCACCCTTTTAAACGTCAGCCACAAGAATAAAGAAAAAAAAACATATTCTGTAGTCTTTGTGATTAAAACATTTGGCATATCAATTCTCATATGAGAAGAGAATGGAAAATTCTCAAGACTGTGAAAGTTCTATCTCGTATCATGAATAAAGGGTGTTTGACAGATCTCACCACTCATTTTCCTATTTCTAAAAGAATGTCAGCACAGTCTTTGGGAACGTAGAAAGTCCTTCTAAGGCAAACAGAGGATCATATGTTCCACTGATTCTCACAGTACAAACATCTTCAATTATTCTAATTCTTTTTTTTTTCAGTTTTGAAGAAAAAGAGAATTATCTTATGATGGCCCTTTCAAATTTCTTCTAACTTTTTAACTTCAAAAAAACCCACATTTCATTATTGTTTTATTATTTATTATTATTAATATAATAATTATGTTAATCTAATTTCTACATTTATGTTTTGTATATTTTCAGCTGCATATGTGACGAGCATTTATGAATTCATTTTAGTTCAAACATCACAGAAACAGAAACTGCAGTCACAAAAATCCAAAAATTTAAAAAGTTGAAGAAAGAGCTCTCTTACTTCTTGAAAAGACTTTTAAAGGCCCAAACTGAGATATATTGCAGAAACTTTTAAGATATTTTATCCTATCATTAATTGTTATATTTCTGTATTTTATCTAAATGAAATTGAAAAACAAAAAATAAATTACAGAGGGAAGATGAAGAGTTGTTATTCTTGATGATTTTAATACTTCAGCCATAGGTAGTATATATTCTTTCAGTATATATTCTTTTATCAACTGGAGTCAGAGAATGGGAGGTCTCATTCACTGTAGACATGCTGATCAATGGGGCATACTATTTAGGGCCAGCAGACACAGATAAGGCTGATGTACTCAACTCTTCCTTTACCTCTGTCCTTGCCAACAAAGGTTTCCACGACTTTGTGCCTGGGAAAGCAGAAAGACTTCAAGGAGTGCAAGAGATCTGAGTCAGGTCTCCCTTAGAAATTATTATGGTGTGCTCTGAGATTGGTAAGACTTGTTTCTTGCCATTTTTTGGCTTCTCCCAGTCATCACGGAAACATTGTAAAGACCAGAGATAGAGCATGGCCATAACAGAAATGCAGATGTTCTACTTATCTTCACAAAAGACTGAAAGAATGATCAAGGCCGGTTGGTCTTATTTCCTGGAGAAATGGTGGAATGAGGGCTCCTAAGGAAACAATTTCTGGACACTTGAAGGAGAGGAACATGATTAGGAATTGCCAACATGGACTGACCAGGATAAATCACATCTGACCATATTTATTGCCTTTTATGATGAAATTACTATATCTGTGACTGAAGGGAGAGCAGTGGATGTAGGCTACCTTATACAGTCTCCCAGAGAATCCCTGTTCCTAAGTTGGGACAATATGGTCTAAGTGGTTCAACAGTTAGAGGCCTGGATTGTCAAGCTCACACGATAATGGAGAATGGTACTGTACCTATAAGCTGGTTACATGTGGAGTACTTTGAGGTATATACTGAGACCTATCCTGTTCCAAATTGTTATCAATGACCTGGAGTGGGAAATGGAGTGTACCTTCATCAAGTGGCATATGGCACCAAAAAGGGAGGCAGTGAGTGCCAGGCTGTCATTCAGAGGAAACTAGAGGGCTTAGAAGAATGGGCCAGCAGAGACCTCATGAAATTCAACAGGAGCAAATGCAAAGTCCTGCACATAGGATGAACCAATCGCTTGTTACGCTAAGGGCTATAGGGAACAGTAGGGTAGACAGCTCTATCAAACAGCTCTGCCAAACAGATGTGGGGATCCCAGTAGACACTGGGCAAATTAGAAGTCAAGAGTGTACCCTGGCAGCAAGGAAGGCTAACAGCATCCTGGAATATATTAACAAGGGCATAGCAAGTGTATCAGTGGTGCCAATTATTTCCCCTTACTTGACATTTATTCAACTTTAACAGGAATGTCCATTTTTGGGTCCCTAATAATAAGGAAGACATTGATAAACTGGGAGAGTTCAGTGGAGGGGCTACGAAAGTGTTCCCCGTGAAACATGGAATGTCATGACTGAGTATGAGTGAAAACTGTTTCACTAATGATAATCAAGCAATTAAATAGGTTGCGCAATGGTGCTGTGAAATCTCCTTCTTTGGAATTTTGTCAAGACGGGCCTGGACAAAATTGTAGGCAATCTGGTCTGGCGTCACTGCTAGCCTGCTTGGAGTGGGGGATTGGACTAGTTAATGTCTTGCAGCTCCTTCCAACCTCAGTGATTTTATAGTTTATTTTCTGATAAAAGAAAGATTTATGATCTGATGCAACAGCAAGCATTTTTGCAAGCAGTTGCTTAGGTCAATTGGAATGTATGTCAGTGTTGCAGATAGGAACTAGTGGACATTATAGTTCTTTATACAAAATATCAGATAAGAATAAAAAGAATCTAGAGTAAACACTAAATTTTGAATTGTTTTCATTTCCTTTTTTAGGACCCCGTAAATTATCATCTTGAAGTTTCCTTCAAGATGATGTGCATTATTTCCTGCAAAATTATCTTCACAATTAAAATATTTTTATTTTGTTCTTCATTCCTTGTCAACTCATCTTTAACTGATACTGGGCTTTGACTGTTTTTTATTTTTATTTTTTTATATCTCAGTTTTCTGTTTTTTTTGTTGTTGTTTTTTTTTTGGGGGGGAAGGGTGTCAAAAAGTCTGAACTTGGAAGTCACAGCCCCAAAAAAAAAAGAGATGGTGTATGAAAGAACTACCTATTATTTAAGAATAGCATATTTTAGTAGCATATTAATAATTATATTAGTATATTAAATAGCATAGGAAATATTAATAAAAAGAAGTAATATAATATTATGTATCCATATAAACCTTTTTGATTGTGTACTCAACATTCAAACGAAATTGTTTTTCCGAAACCTAAAATAAAAGAGTTTTCTTGTCTCAAAACAAGTGATTTTTACAGGATTTATAAACAATTTTTTTTTTTTTGCAGGTAGTTAACAAGAAACCCCTCAGTATTTTGGATTTGCCAACGAACTGAAAAAAAAACAATTATTTGCACATCTTTGCTGAAGTAATCATTATCCTGATAAACATCTGTTTCAGTACTAATGTGTTTTATATCTTTGTTGTTCCAAGAGGAGAAATTGCAACATGACATTTTTCTATATCAGAGAGAAGTTTATGAAACTCAGAAATGTGTGAATTAGGAGGAGGGCCAAATTTTTACCAAAAAAAAACCCTGATTTTCCTTCTTCTTACTCCTCTGTTACTATGATGGTGGGAGGATGAAACACAGCATTTTTTTATTTCTTATTCTGTCCTGTGAGAGAGGTACTCTAAGTATAAGGATACCATTATTTTAAAAATAAAATGCAAGTGAATTTATTTGGCTCAAATTACAGCTTCACTTCCCAGCTCTGTGAACAGAAGCAAAACGTTTCTGGTCTCCAAAGACTGATATTTCCACAGGACAGGATAAATCCTACTTCTATTTATTAGATAGAAAAACAATGATAGTAATTCAACTTGAAGGAGGAGACTGTATAAGCAGTGGTCTAGGCATGAATGTAAAAGATAGAAATCAGGGTGTTTGATGACAAGAGGAAAAAGAAGAGATGAAATCTGTTAATCTCTTTTTATGGAAAAATGGAGTAGCAGAAATGGAGCAGCGGAAAAGGAAATGTGCCTAAAAGTACAAAAGTACGGAGTCTAATATCAAGTTTGCACCAAACATCTAGAAAGATTCAATCAGAATGATTCTCAGGTAGTGCGTCATTCTCCCAAAGTAGCTATTAGTTCCAGGAATACAAACACAAAGAAATCATGTGCATGACAGCTTTATATCCTTATACAGTAAATCCACAGTGAGGTCTATGCATAAATTGCCCCCAAAATATCAGTCAAGAGAAGGGGAGGATGGGTAGTGTTGATGTGCCATTAGCAAAGGGAAATTTTGAATAAGGAGGAAAACAGACCTGGGAACAAAGAGATCGTGTTGTCACAACAGCCTAAATACGAACCCAGTGCTACCAGAAAGTATGCTCACTTTTAGCCTCCATGAGGTCTATTCTTACACTCAGAAAAACTACCCGGGTGGCAGTAAGGCTCCTTACCTACTTAAAGGGTAAGAAAGAGACCTGGCTCACAAATTTAAAACCACAGGAACAACATCTACAGCTCCATCATCAAGAAACTTAACTGCACATTCAAGAACAAGTGCAATATTTGATGGTGAAACACATGGAGCAGCAACTTTGAGATGTGGATCAATCAAAAACAGAACTGATACAAGGGCAGATTTAGACTCCTCCATTTATTCACATGGACAGTATGTGTATGTTGCATTTTGTTTTCTAAACCCAGGGTCCTTATGATTTATTGGTAGAAGCTCCACTGTGTGAGCTAAAATGTGATCTTCCACTGTAGGCAGTGCTTATATTTTTCCCTTAGTAGAAATTTCTTTCTGCATCTTTGACAAGTCATTCTACAAATACACACCCCTCATGCCCCCCAAAAAGTTTTGTTTTTCAGTCAGAAATGATCTATTTTCTGGAATATCTAAGAGCATTATTAGAATGCTAAGGAGTGTTTTCATATTAACACAGCCCATCTTGTTTTAATAAATTGAACATTTTCCACTTTCCTCCAAGTAGTCTGGAAGGCCACGTGTGTTGCCACTGATGGCACTGCTAAAAGAACAATTTAGAGGAATCCCAATTACCTTTCTAAAAGCAAAGACAGCAAATACGCCTCAAATATATATTTAACCCTATAACTCAGCAGAAGACAGGTGAGAGAATAATTAAGATTAATAGATCACGGTTCTGGTTAATCTATTGCAGCACTGGTGGGAGGTGGAGAGGGAGGAGAAGCTGTGCTGTAGCAATCAAATGCAATTCCAGTGCTGTGTGCATGTATACTTTGGGTGATGAAGTGGAGGGAGGTGCTCTGCATCAGCGACTCCCTTAGTGGTGAGTTGTGAGCACACCACCACTGGAAAGAAAAAACAGAAAGATGCATAGCAGTGACACTTCATATTTCCTCTAATTCCTTTCTTTGAATTACTCTGCATATAGCACCAAAATCTATGTGCTCATGTGGCAAAATAGAGAGGACTGTCAAGTTGGCTTGATGCTAGTGGACCACTTACTATACACATTACAGGCAGCTGTAAGGAGTATATGTTTTGACTCATGATTCTAACCTTTCTCTCCTCCCCAAGACCATAAAGATTTAATAACATATAATGAGAAAGTTAAATTTATGAGGCATGTTTACAGCATATTTATTGTAACACTGAGATTTTCATTCCTGCAGGCCTAGTGCATTAAATAAAAGGCCATTCATCTGAAAGTGTCAGAAATATCTAACAAAGAAACACTTATTTAAATATATGCTTATGTTGCACATGTGTAGATCAACAGTTCCTGGTATCTATTATTTTTGAGTCTAGGGAACACTTACCATAGTTTTAGTTCTCATAAATTTATATCTGCAGCATTTGTACTATTTATATGTTTTGCTGAATGGAGTGATAATGTAATGTAGAAAGCAGTGCAATCTCATTGCTGGATCCTTGAATGAGCGCAGTGATTCTTAGGTGGCGTTCATCAAATCAGCCCTTCTGCTCCCTCAGGTCTGAGTAGATGGTTTCTGTTTTTACAGTGATTTCTGCAGGAAGGGTATCACAAACTTTGTGTTCCTTTACTGTCCTTAGAATACCCTCAGTGGGCTGACCATTGTCTTTAGAAAAAAAGTGATTGAAAACAGTGCCTTTGTTTTATCATGCCCTTTCCCTTTTTCATATTAGATATAACACAGGATATTTAGCAAATGGTAAGTAACACTGTCCAAAGATTAGCACCTATGACTTTCAATTTCATTTCTGATTCAGGCATGATCTTGGTGGGCTGCCTATAGCAACGCATTCTCACTTCAGTTACTCTCACAAGACTGGGTTAATTGTTCTGCCTGTGGCTTTCCATTGCAGAAAGAATATAAGGAAACTCTCTTCTCATTGAAGATGCATGAAAAGTGTTTCCCCTCACCCCTTCCAGTGGCACAGGTCACTGTGGAAGAGGAATGAGAGGAGGTGAGACTCTGGCTTGCTTTTTATTTCATGTAATGTCTATTGCACGAATGTTGCCTTTGCAATCTCCCAAGACTGTCCCCAGGGGTTCGCATTCCTCTTTACAGTAGGATAATGTTGCCAGGGAACTTTGACATTGCTGATAAATGATGCTAGATAAGGGTAAAGCATTGATTTATTGCCTGCAGTGTTAGATTGAAATTTGTAAGAATGGACTATCTGTGGACTTTTACAGACTGTTATTTGTAGCCATAGTTTTCTGATGGCTGCTTCTGCTAAAAGAGAAAAGTCGAGGATGTGGAGAGAAAAGATAATACTAACTTTGAAATTCTTAAGTACTGAGGGACTAGAAGGTGGTGAGACATCTTCAGGCACTTGACCTTCAAGTGAACAGTGGAGGTGTTTATCGTACAAAATAAAAGCTCTTTGGGAGAGTTCCAACAAGGAGATGAGTGGGTCAATTTACTGCTCGGCTCCTGTCTGTCTCTGCTGCTTTTCTACATTCTCCATGGCTCCTAATATCACTAGTCAAGTCCAGACAGAGGGGCGATCCTCTCACTTGTCTCGACTTGCCTATATAGTTTAATGACAACACCTTGCATTTGAATTCTGGCTTGGTGACAGCCATTATAAAATCCCCCAGTCAAATTTGAGACAGAACTCCACAATGTTTGCACAGCTATTTTTCCTGGGCCAAAAAAGCGACAATTCCAACATTTAGCTCATTAGGAAAAGTACATTCACTGGTTTTTCTCTCTCTTTTTTGTTTGTATTGATGCATGGAGACAGTTAAAAGGATATAAATGTTCCCAATCTAGTTAATACAAAAGTTGGTTTGTCAAAACATATTCATAATTGTATATCAGATTATAACTTTCAGCCTACATTATATACCCTTTGGTATGGAAGAGTACTGTGTGGTTTACTCAGTTAGCCAACATCAAGTTAAATATTTGCAACACATTCATTTACTTGTAAATACTTACTTAAATCATGAAAACATTTAAAATATTTTGGAAAATGAATGCATTCAGGATTTTTTACCAGCTATGAGCAATTTTACAAACAAAAATAAAAATGAGGTCTATCAAATCAGTTATTATAGTTCATATTTTTCTCTTCATAAGAGCCATGAAAAGATAGAATTCTGTAAATTATTTCATATGTATTTTGTATGTGGAAGTGCATGCATTCTGATTTTAACTCTTTCTCGGATTTTTCTGAAGGAGCTAAAAGCAATTTTATGCTTTTAGGAGGAATGTAAGGGAGAGAAATCTTGCGAATGCATTTCCCAAGAGTGGAACAAAAAAATACAGACAAGATCAGGATCCTGAATTGACTTCCGTTTTTATAAAATTGAAATGAATGTGCCTTTCTTTAAAACAAATAAAGGAGTACAATTTGACATCAAAAATGAATTCCTTGCATGATTACTAAACAGCTGCAGCATACAGCTGCATATATTTTGAACATATAAACACTTTTTCCACAGTGGTAAAATCTCTGTCGAGTAGGTTTATCATATGAGGGAATGCACATCGGAGTCATGATTTGGGATGCTGGGAAGCATCCTTGACTCCCATAAAATGTACATTTTCCATCAAACTAATTACCTGAGCAGGGATTTCTCAGACCAGCTAAGGTGCAAGCAAGAGTGAGGCTTTTGCTAGAAAAAAAGCAGAGTAAAAATACACAAACCTGAAACACTTCATGAAAAAAAGGAAAAAAAAAGTGCTGATTCTGCTGGTTACTGTTAGCCCTTCTCAGTGTATTGCCTGGCGCATAGCAGGAACTAGCCAATTCTTCAAAAATACTATATATTCCCACTTTCTGATTTCTTCATGCCACACTTTCAGAAAAGCTGAACAAAGCTGGCATATTCAGCTGCCAGCTGAATTATGCTCCAATAATGGGCATCTTATCCTCCCCACCTAGTGAAACACAGCTTGTCTGGCCTAGAAGTCCTCCAGTGTCTGCATTATGCACATGCAAAGACACCAATCAAGAGTAAAAGATAAGCTCTGGTTACTTTATAACACAAAGGAAGGATAATCAGAAGTTTTGCCAATGCCATCCTAAATATCCAACATTATCCAATTGCAGCAGGTGTAATCCCAATCCAGGAGGAGGAGCTGAGCAGCTGCTAGTGCCTCGTGGTCCACTAAACGCTCTTGGATATCTGCCTGCAAAATTCACAGGAGATAAGGGCTTCTGTGCCACGGTCTGTGTATCCAGCAGGCACTGAGACCACTGTCCTTCAGCAGCTCCGATGGGCAAAGTGCACCAACCGGCTCCATGGCGGGGAACCTGCTACCTGGAGCTGCTAATGGACTCCCAGCGCGGGCACTCGCCAGTCAAGCGGCTCCCAGGAACGTCCCTGCGCCGGGCGCTTCTGGCCACCAGCCTAGAGCAGTTGGTGCTATCACTCAGACTGGGACTGCCAGCTTCCTAGAGACCACAGAGAAAAACAGCGAAGTAGCAGTAACCCTGTGAAGCCTCAAAACCCTAAGCAGAAGCTATGTGAGCATCCATTTTTTTTGTGCAAAATCAAAGGCAAAAAAGAAAATGATATCCAGAAAGTTATAATAGATAATTGAAGGAATGGCCTAAGTGTGTCAGAACCTGGCAAATATCTGGATTAAGTAGTTATTCTGGATTAAATCTAATGCAGAATACCATTTTTGACACAAGCAAGCGTTACTTGAAAAATTTTGACAAAACTATTATTTATTGCATAAGGCACTCAAAATCAAAATGTTTCACAAAATTGTGTAGATGCCATCAAGAATTCTTCACAGAAAAAAAAGAAAAAAGATAATAAGGTATTTCATTTTCACATTTCTCCCTGGGGCATGTTATATTTTTTCCTTAGAATTATATTATCATATTTCTGTTTTTTTTTTAAACTATCCTCAATAATATAGAAGTATTTTTAAGTTGAGTTAGAAATAAAACATACAAAATAGGAGAAGGTTTTTCAGGTTCTATTCAGAATCAAAAAGATATCCATATTAAAATCCTTTCTGAAATATTTTTACTCTGCCCAGTTTCATTTTCCATCATCAAATAACAATATCTGATATTATTGACATTAAAATAATTAAACATTGGTGTATAGGAGGTTTATTTTTCAATTTTCTAACCAGCATAGTTACTACCAGTAGCTATGAATGATACATGAGTATATGAAGATGTGTTTGCAGATACTTAAAAATAACACTTTTACACTTGTTTTCTACATATTCCTTTGTCCCAAATTACATGTTGTCATGTCAACATCCTGTCATGTCCAATGGTAGCATCTGGGTGCAGCCTATCATGCACCACATGAAGACGAGGTGTAGAAGACGTGATTAAAATCCCCATTTTTTCTGCTTCAAGACAGCTACCCACTCACTGCTATATATGGTAACAAATCATAGAATCATAGAATGCTTAGGGTTGGAAGGGACCTCTAGAGATCATCTAGTCCAACCTCCCTGCACACGCAGGGTCACCTAGAGCACGTGGCACAGGACTGCATCCAAGCGGGTTTGGAAGATCTCCAGAGAAGGAGACTCCACAACCTCTCTGGGCAGCCTGTTCCAGTGCTCTGTCACCCTCACTGTTAAGAAATTTTTCCTTAAATTCCTATGGAACTTTTGGTGTTTCAACTGTGGCCACAAACTGTGGCCATTACTTCTAGTTCTGTCGGTGGCCACCACTGAAAAGAGGCCAGCACCATCCTCCTCACTCCCTCCCTTGAGGTATTTATATACACTGATTAGATCCCCTCTCAGCCTTCTCTTCTCCAGGCTGAACAGGCCCAGCTCCCTCAGCCTCTCCTCGTAGGGCAGATGTTCCAGGCCCCTGATCATCCTTGTGGCCCTGCACTGGACTCTCTCCAGCAGCTCCACATCCCTCCTATACTGTGGAGCCCAGAACTGGACACAATACTCCACAGTACTGTCACAAGTGCTTAGAGCCCAGCCTGCACAGACTAGGCGTTGCTCCTTAATGTCTGGGACTGAAACTAATTTGGGTTCATTGTGTGTTTTTGAATCTCTCCTTTTATCCCAAATGCCCAGTTTCAAAAGTCCTGCACTCCATGGCGGCCTCCTGCTCTCAGCTGGCAGGTCATACATGATGGGTGGTGCAGGGGGAGCTTCCTTTCTGCCAGAATCTAACTGTAGCTGCACGAAGTATAGAGGGAAGGAGAGAATGGGTGAAAAATCTTCTCAGAAAAACTTCAAGCCTTCCTTGCCTGCCTTCATTTCACGTGGAAAGATCCTGCTTCTTCAGATGCCCTTCCTAACACTGAAAACTAAAGGGAACTTGCCTGCAACTCAGGAAATTGACTTTTAATCACAATCTTTTAGACCTTTCTTAAACTCAGAAATTTCCCTCACTTTATAACCTGGGCTGCATTATTTTCCAAGGTTTGTCTTACCTCCAGGGTACATTTAAATAATTGCCTAGTCAATCAGACCAACTTCTTCTAATCTTGTTTTAGTATCATTTTGACTGGTGTAATTCATTCAGTGGAAAACGTCTCCTTCATCCCTAGTTTCTAGGAAACCTTTTCTGGTAATTCATATTGACAGCAGTGAGTCGTGACATTTATCGGTGAGGTGAAGCTGACCAGCTGCAGGGCTCCTGGCTGATTAACTCAGCCAACAAACTGCTCATGATTCTAGCGAAGTATTGACTTTTCTTCTCCCCTCCCCTCCAGTTGGAGAAAAATTATGGAGGCTTTCTTTATCCCTACATTTTTATTGTTACCAGTCATATCAAAAGGCCACAGAAAATATCTCCTCTTTTAACTCCACTCTTTTAGTGCAAAATAATGTCAAATGTGTTTCATGGAAACAAAACCAGCCTTGAATTTAAACCTGTAGAAGCATAAAATAAATGAGCAGATTTTATCTAACATTATTGGAATCATTTACTTCAATAGCAGTGATCTTCAGTCTTGTAAACAACCTGTCTGCAATCAAATGACCTCTGGGATGAAAAACCCCTAAGAATTCAAACTTAACTCATTTTTATTCTTTTAACCCAAAAGCACAAACTAAATTTCAAGATAAAATGCATCTTTATCCTTGTTTTTTTTTGTTGTTGTTGTTGTTGTTGTTGTTGTTGTTGTTTTAAAAAAGCTGAGATACAGAAGTTAAGAGACAGAAGCTTCAATCTTGGTCTATATTCTCTCCACACCAAAATGAACAATATCTTTTATGTTGGGGTTTGGAATTAATAACTTTTCAATTTCAATCAAAATGAGTTCTCAATCCTGAATCCATTTGAACAGTATCTGTCCCAATCACACTTTCATGCTGGAAACATGGATATTAGTCTTTCTCTAAGGCAAATTTTAAGCCATTTTCTTTCTCCATGTTCACAACCCCAAGTCTATGCAAAGAACAATAAAATGTTCTATCATGACTATTGAACTGGAAGTTTTCATGGAGTTCTTGACAAAAGTGCGTGAAATTAATATACCTTTGCACACTAAGATTAATAACGCATTTCCCTCAGGTTCCCTGAGGTGTCACAGTGGAGACTCTCAAAATTATGCATTTATTGTTATATCACAAGCTCAACTTTTTACTCTCATTCATATAAATCTGAAGTGATTCCAGAGAAGGTTAAATCCCCTTGTATGGGAAACTCATCACAGGTCCTGATTTTAGACTACAAAGTCAAATGTCAATGACTAACTTAAAGTATTGAGGCCATTCTGCAAAGCCATCAGATCAAATTTAGCATTAACATAGGGAGCAGACGTAATCCACCTCCTGCAGAATCATTAGGTGAGGTGGCTAATTAACACAACTGAGCTTTGTAATCCCCTCAGACTCCTAGCTAGGGACAAGGAGTTCCAAGGGAGAAACAAACACTTTCTAGAAGAGTTGTAGATAATAAATTACCCAGTGTCTGACTTTCTGAGCCCTTTCTTCCTGAAACAACATGCATCACAATCTAACTTTAAGAAACCTGAGTATTTCTAGAACTGACATTTTCAAGCACCAGTGAATTACTGAATCATGCAATCTTGGCACTGATACGTTATATCCATAATTGCACTGCTTCAGGAGGTGACATTTCCAGAAATGGCAGTTCAGCATGGCAAAGGACAGAACATTGTTAAGAAGATAAGTCAAAGGTGACAAGACCGTGCAGCTGCCAAAGAACAGGCACTCTTCAGTACACGAGTGTTAGACATAACTGAACGCCAGCCTCAAGTCAGTGGACGTCCGTACTGCTGTCACCTTATTTCTGAGATAGATGTTACCTGGGATTAACACAAAGGCCTTTACTGAAGCCTTTAAGCCTCCTGGAGTGCAGCCACAGTCAGAGCTGAGAAGCTCAAAGCACAAAGGATAGGTAGGGAGGGCAGGTGAGGGGAAGGGAGGGTGTTAAGGTTTATCTTAAGTCATGCACTAAGGGGCTTCAGAGGGATAGGAAAAAAATATGTCAGTATAATGGGAAAAGCTGGGGAAAGGAGAAAATGCCCACAGACAGGAACGGTTGCTATGATGGCAACAAAAGACATAAAATTTGCAGAAACTTGATTGTTTGGGCTAAAAATATTAAAGTAATCATTAAACTAGGAATCACTAAACTCAGATTCATTACACAGTTTAATACACAGATATCAAGCATATGTAACCGTGCATTACATATACATAACTGTACTATACAGTTTATTATATTATCATGCAGAAAATCAAACATCTCTACCTATACTAAATCATTGTTTCTTGTGTAAAGAAATCCTGTCTTATTATGTCCTTATGTATGATGCAGGTATGTTTGAAGAACATTGGTAGTTCCAGAGCTGGACTCGGGAAACAGGGTACGTTTTCAATCTGTGCTTAGAGCAGGTCCTTTGACAAGAAAAAATATTAAAGTCGCCTATTTGAAGTGTTGTGGCTTCTTCAAACATAGCTGTGAAAAAACACTTTTTGTCATTCCTCCCCAGTGCATTATGTTGTGACAAGTCAGTCCTGCTACATTAAATGATATGACTGATACCAAATGGCATGCAAAAGATTTTGATCTCTTTTCCTTTTAGCATGAGGATCTTGTGCTATATGTGGCTGGACTTTGGAGGGCCTTTTGTTTCTCTTTAAATACAAGGGCACACAAAGGAATACACTATTTGAAAGTCTTTTTGTAAGAACTGTTTAGAAATATTGATAATACTTAGTTTACACCTACTAGTTGAAAAGCAGCTTCAGCTTTGAAATACGCATTTTTAGTGGCTGCATTTTCCACTGTCTTATGGAAAGCAGATTTTTTATTAGGGTCAATAAAATAGGCTTTGAGAAACTTAAGAATGTAATCCTGCATGGCTCGTCACATCACATGGCCAGGTACATACTGCATCGCTGGTGACCCACTAGCTTGACCCAGTTACTTCACCACAGTGAGAACAGAAGGAGAGAGGGAGAAAGGAGAGCACTGACAAGGGCACGAGGCAGAGGGAGGGCGCAGCAGGAACGTAGGAGACTGAAAGGCAGGAGTTCATTCCCACTCCCACAATGTATTTATGAAACTGTTGCTGTTTTGGACACCCGTGAATGGAGTGCATTTGAGGGAAATGCACCTTTTCAGAGTTGTACTGAGGAAGTATTTCATCCATCCCGAATTAACCCACCACAACTTAATGCAACTGTGGTGGAATTCAACTGCCCTTGATACAGCTGTCCCAAGGATAGCATCAGCTCATCAGCATAGTTGGTGTGGGGTGAGTGGCCTTAGAAACCAGGTTAACTGGAGATTTGTTTCCTAGCAAAGACTGTTGAACAAAGAAGAGTTTAAAATATAAAACAAACTAGTCTTTCAGTTAAAAATACTAACAAACCAACCCAGCCATTTTCTTTCC
>NW_010578265.1:91109-106470 GCF_000705375.1 Tinamus guttatus
TCCCTACAAAGTAAATCTTCACTGTGTTTTACTAAGAATCTCACTGAATCTGTTTTCAGATCAGCAGAACCAGATTACAGAAAGCAGCGAAAAAATAAAAACACAAAAAAAAGACTAAAACTCAGCAAATACTATGATAGTTTCATATTTGTACAGAAAAGAAGTGTTTATTTAAGTAATGAGTATGTACAGCTCAGTTATGTTAGCATCAAAATTCTTCCTGAAATTTATCCAACCAAATCTAAACCATGATAATGTCTTTGTTTATATATCAGCACTATCAGTGACATCCATTTTTAAATCACAGACTTAATAACCAGCCATCAAAATGAGAAAATAGTGAACAGAGCTTTTAAAAAATCATTCATTTGAGGAAAAGGAAAACAACCACGAAACATTCAAATTAATGTCAAATATGTCATCATGTCAACCTCATTGACATGATGTATATCATTTCTAAAATGACATATTGTGAACTGACATGTTAACAGATATTTAGGTTCCTTAATACACTTTCATAACTCTGAAAAGGGAGGTATTTTTTTATTTTTTCTCTCACCAAACACCAAAACAAGTTAGACTGCAAGAACCCGTTATATCCCTACATTACACTGCTATACGAACATAGGCTTTTTGTCCAGGAACAATCCAAAGTCTCTTGCAGAACCGTATCCTGTTCCTGATAAAACTCAAGAGTTGATTATTCACAAGGGTGATAAATGAATCATTTCCAGATGTTTTAATGAGGTAATGGCTACAAATTCAGTCCAGTTCTTAGGAAAGGGACTGAGTAACACACACTGACAGTAGATCAAATTTTCAGCAACGTATGCACATGCAGAAGTGTTCCAGTCATTGCTTAGCTCTCATGCCACCACTGTGCTACATGTATGTTCCTGCCTTCAGCTCATTCCTATCCAACTCAGTAATCTAAGTTGCGATGAATGCAAATGACCACTTGAAGGCAGGGAGCACCTAGAAAAAGGTAACACTCTGTCATGTCCCACAGAAGACTGCCCAGGAATAGTGCATCTAGTATGCTGATACACCCACTTCCCAATCGAATATAATGTTATGTAACTCTTACTCAGCCTGGAAGAATATATTGGTTCTGTCTTCTTAGCGTTTCAGTCTATCATGGATGGACTCCATTTGTCTGGGCTCTGGGGGATTCATTAGTCATTTACTGTCCTAGTAATATGCAGAACTCAAACACCAAAATTAAGCTGGAGAGAATTCTTATGCTGAAAATTAATGGTAGCCCTGACATACATGCATTATATACATAGTTTAAGAACACAAACAGGGAAAGTTTATAGAAGTTAGGTATGTAAATGTTGCAACTCAATGCATATTTCTTGTGAGTCTGTCCCTTTGGATTTGGGGGAACACTCCGTTTTAGACAGTGACAAATGGAAAGCTGCTTCCTGAGAGGAATTACTGGAAAGCTCTGAAACTATTTGTGATTCAAATGCATTACAGGGTGAAGTAGGCTGGAGTTTCCCTAATCTTATTTTTTTTTCTTTTTTTTTGGTTAAAGATTAACTAAAGGTCAATTATGTACCTATTTGTATATTTATTTGG
This sequence comes from Tinamus guttatus, assembly GCF_000705375.1. The sequence goes on from NW_010578265.1 coordinate 92,694, forward strand.
AATATTAACTGAGTCTTAAGACAGGAAGAGTAAACAGTGCCTTCATTCAAAGATAATAAAGCTTAACTGTTCAATAGTCATATCACTTAATCAACCTAGAATTATATAGCAGGGCCTTGACTGACTGCAAAGCATACAACTGTACCCTGGATAGCATTGTCAAAAGGGAACCCCAAAACAGGATACTGGAAAAGACAATCAAGTTAGAATGGAAATATCACAGAGACGATTGCATTGCAGTGTTTCTCAGGCATTATAACTGATTACTAAGTACAAAAAAAGGGCTCTCAGGGCCACTAAAACTATGAAAAATAGCTTCACAACTGGTCTGTTTGTTCTGTAAGAAACTAGGAAGTCTATAGAAAATTTCCAAAATGACTTCATCATAAGTCCAAATTTCCAGTGATTAATAGATCACATTTTAAATACCAAAGATGAGATTCTGGTTATGTTTTTTTTTTGTTATTATATAAATATATATATATAAAGTGTATATACATATATATATGTATGGATTGGAATGGAATGGATTTCTTATCTAAAAGAAACACTGAAACCATATATAAGATCAAATTCCATGAGTAAATTTCCCCCAGAATGTACAAAGCTTTCATTCTGAGGAGGACAGTAAGCTGAATTCCATATAGATATGTGTTTTAGGGGGGTCAAAGGGAGAGGACAATCCTCAACAATTACTGTCTGCTTTAGAGAGGAACTAAAAACTCTACAGAAATTTTCTTGTGTAAAATTTTACCTTGATGGGTTTTCTATCCTTCCTATCTTACCAATTTGTTATGTTTCTGTTATCTTACCCTCCTGTCTCTAAGGGTTCTATACTTGAATGACAGTCGCAGCAGGATTATTGTGCATTGGGATTCTCCAGGAGAAGAGTCACTAAGTGCAAAACATAATTACATTATATATACTAACAGAATTAAACATTTGGGCCACAAACAGTAAAAAAAAAATTAATATGTCTGTAAATGTCTATCCATACCTATATTTATAAATACATTATATGGATGTGTGTGATTGTTAACACTATTACAGAAGAGACGTTACATATATGCCATCTGTCTGTTAGAGTGTTGGGAGAGGGCTCTGTCACTCAGTTGTCCAGGCTTCTCTAACTGTTGAATCAGGTGTGAGGTAGGTTGCCACTTATAGTGTTTAATATGTTTCCTGTAAACGTGCAGGAAATACTTGTTTGAAGTTCTGAAGGAAACAGTACTGATGTTCACAGAGATGCAACAAACTACTTGATGAAAGAAATCATTTTCAAGAAAAAGTCTTATGGGAGAAAGATAGCCTGTTTATTTACATGAAGATCAAAGCAACTTTCATATGAATTGATGCTAAATATTTAGTATTTGAGTGACTAGCAAAGAACACTCTAAACTTCTAAAGGAAAGAAGAAGAAGGAAAAAAAAAAAAGAAACAGAAGGCAAATCGTGGTATATAAATATAGATAGGACCTCTACTAGCAAGGACATTTTCCATAATCAACACAGCAGTATCTAGGGTCCAACTTGAGATCTGAGACCCATTCTGTAATACTTTGTACAAAAAAAATAGCAAAAGGCATTCTCTTTTCTAACAAGCTTATCATGTAGTTCATGACAAAGGTCATCAAGGAGAAAAATTGCCAAGTCAGTTTTTATGAATTTCCCATACAAATTTCAAACACGCTTACTAAATAAAATAGTCATGAATTCATAGAATCATAGAATGCTTAGGGTTGGACTCTCTCCAGCAGCTCCACATCCCTCTTGTACTGTGGGGCCCAGAACTGGACACAGTACTCCAAATGTGGCCTCACCAGGGCTGAGTAGAGGGGCAGGATAACCTCCCTCAACCTGCTGGAGCCGCTCTTCTTAACATATGACTCCGGCATCGTGGGTAACCCAGGCCTAAGCTAAATTCACACTTCCTCAGCTCCTAAAAACTCTGTCCTCCTATGTATAATGTGCTGCTTCTCAATATATACTCCTGAATAGTCCTCAATTCTGTAATAGTTTTCCCAATAGCGCATTAAGCATACCCTTACCATCTGTCACATGTGGTTTGTTCTTTCTCTTGAATTTTATTAATATCCATATAAAATAGCATATACAGAGTAGGAATGGGAGCGCAGTTGGTTTCATGGAATAAGTAAAATACAAAATTGAAAATAACCTATAACTGACATTTATGAAAAAAATGTTATTTTTTATTCCTTTATATGTTCAAAGTAGATTCTTCAAGCCACAGTTACCACGTGTGGTATCATTACTCTCCTTTTTTACAAAGAGAAATGGATTTATTTTAAACTTAAAGAATGAAGATTTTTCTCCCCCTATGAGGGATTATAAGCATGCTTTACTAAGAAATAGACTATCTCAAAGAAACAAAAAAAATACTATTGCTTCTATTCCCAACAAGAGGAAATCTCTAAGAAAGACTCGAAAAAGCCTTGACAATTAGGCCTTGACGATAATTTCAGGCACAGAATAATAGTGATCTCAGGAGAATTAACCATCTTTCCTCCTTTGCACCACCAAATGCAGATAATAGGTTCCTCAGCACTAGCAACTATGGGCTTGTGAAATGTCTACTTTAATTCTCTGAGAGACCTAAACTAAGCTCATTTGCCTGTCAAGGCAGAATTAGTCTATGTTGGGTATTTGCCCACTTAATGTCAAAAAATCCAAAGTACTGAAGTTTCTACATCTTCCCTTGGGAGCTCAGGCTCACTGAGTTTATTGTCAGAAATATTTTCTTGAAATCAGTCTTCTCTTTCCCCCTCTCGTCCTCTTTTTTTTTTTTTTTTTTTTTTTAATTCCAAGTGACTTTGCTGGTTAATGATACACTTTCTCATAGTCAGTCTGAAAGTTTTTTAATGTCTACAGATATTAGAGGCAGGTGGAACATTTTCAAATAAATGTGTGTTTTTGTTTTGTTTTTTGAAAGTCATATTTTGTTGACAAAAAATGCTTCACCAAAGAGAATAGCTTTCAAAAACTATTTTGTTGGTAGGGGTTGTTTATGAGGTCATCAATGAAGTCTTTGGCAATTCTAAAAAACATATACAGATGGGAAGAAATTAGATTCCTAATCTTTTCACTATACAAATTCTGATTCTTTTCTTTAGAAATATTTACTGTTGTTGCTTGGATTCAATGAAAAAAAAAGAAAATTAATTGTTATATTAAATCATATTGTCAGCCCTCAATATTAATATTCATATATTATTATAATGGAATAGTGTCCTTGGTTTCTTCTTCATCAGAGATGCACACACAGAAAGAAAAATTCTAATGACCTATTATATCTGGGTTTGGTGCTCTTCAGTATTTCCATTAACATCCTGAAAGGAATAAAGAGTAAGCTTATTAAATTTACAGATGCTATTTTCTGGGCGGGACTGAACGAACATTAGAGGACATAGGTAGAATGCAAGATTTTCTTAATATACAGATAGAAAACATGAGGAAATTCAATAGAGATACCGAAGAGCATATTGATATTAGATTCAGTACAGAAAAATGCAAGATTCTATACTTACTCAGGATTGATTAACTGCATAAATATAGGACAAGGAACAACTGCCTGGGAACAGTTCTATAGGCAAACAAATTAAGGGATCACAAACCAAACATGAGTCAATCGTGTCCTGATGCTTTGAAAAAGACAAATGCCTATGACATATGTATAACAGGATGTATAAGCAGCAATATAACTGGAAGGAAGTGTGAAGTAATCTTTCTGTCCTGTATGATACTTTATTTAACACTGTGACCTTAGATTGAGTTCTGTGTCTAGTTTTGGGCCCAGCACTTCAATAAATGCATAGATTAGTTCAGATATTCTAGAAGAAAAAAAAATCAGAGGATTAAAAATGCCAGATACGAAGAAATACTGAAGGAAATGAGTTTGTTTAATTCAGATTAGAAAAGACCAAAGGCTTGTATTCTCTTTAAATAACAGTTAGACAAACACTGTTCAGAAATGGTCTAAATATAGTAAATCCTTCCTTAGATCAAAAGGGATCAGATTATTTGTTAAATTCCATTCTTTTCCATAGGATTCATGATTCCTGGCAAATGAAGTAAATTGGAACATTGGTCTGTGAATCAGAGACAACAACCAATAATGCATAATAAACCCAGAGTTCTTATTGTAGGATTTATGGAGGGAAAAAAAAAAAAAGTGTAGCTGAGCCAGAAAAACACATCATCATAAGAGATGGCCCACAGTCTACATAATTCACTGTCTAGCAAAATTTTTAAATATACTTGTTCTATAACCTCTGTAACTTACTTCCACTAATACCCTACGTCTGAACTCATGGAATTTCTTAAGTTCTTGTTTGTAGTCTTTTCGTGGGTACCTGTCACAGAATGAGTGGTGGGGGGAGTGAGTGACACAATGCACTTCGCTTGTGGGAAAGAAATAGGAATAGGTTTTATTGATAATGACAATGGTTTCATGAAATTCTATGGCAAGGTCACTTATTATTTACTGCATGGAGGTTCAAGATATACACAGAATTACCAAGAACACACTCCCGTTGGGTCACGAGGTTCAGATTGGACCTCCTTGCTTTCCAAACTCCTTCTGAGAGGAGCCTGGGTGCAGCTGGATCCAGTCCTAGTCCCAGACCTGGTCAACAGTTTATGACTAAGGGATTTGTGCACATTACAAAGTAAAATTTGCAGGTTCAGAAAGAGAGTGTGCAATAGTCGCTTACTACAAATCTGTAGTGGGAAGGGTCTCTTAAACCCGACGAGTATCCCTGAGAGGCATCCCTGCTCAAGGGGAGATCCCGGCATGCAGCCTGTTGTGATGCAAGGAGAGCTCAATGAGTCCATTGAGCATCAGGCTGTCCCCATGTTTATGAGATAAGACCAGTACAGTCATTCTTTCAATTCAGAAATGACTGTTGGCTGGTGTACTCACAGTTAGCCTTATCCCCCATCAGGATTGAGCCATCAGGACTGTTATTGATGGTTAAAGTCTGAGTGGGGGAAGAAATCAGGGAGGCAACTGCCAGGATCAGAAAATGTGGTAGTTAACACCTGAATAGGGCTACGTGTGAGAAGTTAGGTTGAGTTGGGAAAGGAGCAGATCTATCACAGTACCCATAAAACCCCTAAACTCAGGTTATATTTCTCAAAATATTATAAAATACAAAATATTTCCAGAAAGTAAAAACCTCATGATTATTTTTGATTTATTAAACTTGACAATCAAGCTGTGAAAATTTCATCTTTGTCATCAGTGTTCCACCATGAAAAATCCTGTAAAGAATCAGAGTAGCTGATGTCATTATGTAATTGCAAACTTGTCTGGACGTCCCTTTTCTTGTGAAAATATGCAGAGCTCTGTAATGACCATTTTACAACCAACCAAAATGAAGAAACAACTTGATGCTATGTGATGGGTATAACTTCTACATAAGTATTCATAACTTCAGTGAAAGGAATTATTAGACCTTATGAGAATGTAAGTGTATCTGTATCTGTAAAATTGTTATTTTGATCCTTTTAAAAATATTGATTGGTCGTATGGTATATTTTTAAATAACTATAACTATAGTGTCCTGAAAGCATTCTGTATTGCATGGATTACTTTTGTGAACTCCTGAGTAGAAACTATTAATTGATAATGAATCATCAGCGTTTGTATTGAAGAACGCACGTGTAAACATCACCCAAAAATGGTGGACTTACAGCTTCTAGACACAAGTAATTTCTGCCTGCCTCTGAATCTTTTGGAAACCTAAAGGAAAGGACACTCATCATATTGCTTTATCTATGAAGAAGGAGGTGTCTAGAAATAGACATCTATATAGACATTGAATACTAATTGGAAGGAAAGGGAAACTCTTGAGTATGAGCAAATTGTGAGCAAAGCGATGATGTAGAATATGAACTCTGCATCGGAAATAATACAGTTATTTTACAATTCAACAAGCTACAGATTCTTACTTTGCACACTGTGCCTTTTTCTCCACCTGCCAATATCATGAGGCATGTTACTGAGTGTAAGTTATGAGTCCCTGTGGACCCTCTTAGAGTAGATGGTAATCACTACCACCTTCAGATAGAAGATGACAATACAGACAATTCAGATCAGGTAACAGCGAGAATACCAAATGCATAAAAATCTTGGAAACTGTTTTCTGTTATCTCCTCAATTGCTGGTGCAATTAAGGACCTGCACTGAACTGACTGTGTTACACCCAACAAAATCAGGATAATTCCCAAAGAGAACAACCTTAGAAGCCATGTTCCTATGTCCCACTGGGTAGGCAAAGGAAAGAATAGCCTCAGCTGGCCTGTTGCTAAGAGATGCAGTTGAAAAAAGCTTGAAAATGTTGGAGATGCTGTAAATAGGAAACAATTTTCCCTGAAAAAAATGTTAATAGCCACCAGAAAACTTGTGACTTGATAAATAGAACAGGAGTCCAGATAGTATTAGCAAGAAAAGAGTTTCTATTTTAGAAAAAAAAAATCTTATCAGCTGCCCACCATGTGCTATAAATTAAAGCTTTCGAGCAAAGAGTATTTCTTTACTGCTAACAGGTTTAAAATGTTGCAGTATGTAGACCAAAAAGTCTTGATTAGCTGTGGCAGATGAGTCAGCAGAGGAGCAGTTCACAACGCAGTACAACCCTTACATTTTGACACATATTGTTAAGGGCACTCCAAAGTCATTCCAAAAAGGTAAAAAAAAAAAAAAAAAAAAAAGGAACTAAGGAAATGAGGATAGTGGAAAAAGGAAAGGGAAGCTTGACATCATAAATTTGACCTTGAAAATGGAAAAGACTAAAATGGAGAGCAAGGCATTCTCCATAGATTTTGTGGAGGCTTTACATTTAGCATACCAAATTTAGTTATTTCAATGGTGAGGAAATTCTCAGATTTCTCAAGATACCCATTTAGTAGGTTCTGCTGATGCATTTTATGTAGAAAGTGAGAGCTACTGCCCAGGAAAGTGAAGACTTAAATACTACATATTATAACACAAGCCCTTTTTTGCCTCTTCAGATATAGACAGTATTAGGTAAGTAGAATTACAGGTATGCAGTAGCACACACACACACTGCACCTATCTGCAGCTATACCACCTAGTGATATAAATCTATGTGATTTCAACAAAGAAAAGTTAGATGTATTCAAGAGCTGGACAAAAATCATCTCAGAAAAATGCTGGATCTACATCATCAATGAAGAGTTAGCTCTTCCCTATGGGTTGTGGTGAAGTTGTACTCCCAAAACAAGTTAACAACCTGGAAGGGAAGAAAGAAAGATATAAAACAGAGATTCTGATAATCTGAGATCCTGTGACTTTTCTAGCCAAAGAAGGAACATTGACTTTATTACTATAAGCAAATTATAGTTTGGTACTTTGTAATCTCTGTTTCTGTTAGACAGAACTCAGTAACTGTGGTTATTGCTTGTTTTAAAAGTGAAGAGAGTTATCTTTAATCTCTGAAAGACTGAGGCTTTCTCATTCAATATAAATAGCTATCAATTCTCTTCCAATTGCTACCTGATAGGAAATGTACATACTTTGGAAATAGTTGGAATATTGGCCATTAGTAGACACTGTTTTACTTCCCAGTTCAACAGTCAGGCAAGAGAAAAAAAAAAAACTACTCGGGGAGTAAGAGCAGCAGGGCAGACACTTACAAAAAAGAAAGGTTAATTGATAAGCATCCCTATACTAGGACTATGGAATTAAGAGCCTCTACTTTCACTCTAAATAGTTAGTGATAGGACCAACAACAGCAAAATATGTAAAGAGTATAACACAACTTTCCCCCTATATTGATAATACTACCAAGAGCTTCCTGCTCTTGGATTGCATATATCTGAGCTCTGAAATACTGAGCTTATTTTTATTCTTTGTAGTTTAAGCCTGAAGTGAACAAGTAAGCTATAAATAATTAGCATTCAAGCTTATTTATGTTTCAAAGATTGTAGAACTCCTCTTTGAAAGCCACTGTTTTGATTCCATTATGTTTGTTAAATCTTTTTTTTTTTCTTCCCTATTGCTATTTGGAATACAGTTAAACTCCAGGAAGATTAGGATGAAAAAGTGTCTTCCAGATCCAAGGTTGCGACCACTGCAGATCAAATCAAATCATGCTCTTTTTCTAGTATCATCATAAGAATCCCAGACCTCAAATATGTCTGATAATAGCTTTCACTTTCTTGTACTGGCTCCCAGCTGATCTAGCTATATAAATACAAAGACTGTTGGACATTTTACTATTAAATTCTTGTCAGCCATTTCACATCGTGAAACCTTTCTATCCACACTGTCAGATTTTGTATAGTTCTTTATACATTCTTATTTTCATTAGTCATATCTTACTAATGCATCTTACTGCATCTAAACATGAAACCATAGGGATTACAGGTAAATAAAAAGCACAAATGGTGCTAGGAAAAGCCTTTCAGACCGTATTCTTGCATGTTTTATATTGCAGCCTTATGCAGTAACTGTAGACCATCACTCTGCACAGATGGGAGTGCAAGTTTGAGGGCTATTGAGCATGTGGATTTTCCCAGTGTGTCACAATTACAGAAACATCTGTGCTAAATAACTTCAAGCTGATCCACAGTAAAAATTGGCAGTGTTCAATAACTCTCAATATCCATTTTTCCCCTGTGGTGAGATGGCCTAGTGATTGCAAGTTGGACTATAGCATAAAGCATGTAGCTTCATTATTTCAGAGCCTATTTGGAGATTTCTCCCATGGTATATTACCTACAAAATCCATATGTTTTTCTTTACTTAGCTCTGTAGAGCCTGTGTTTCAGAGATGCCACATGCCTGCAGCTATCATTGACTTCAATTAGAGATGTGGATATGTAGGTTCTCTGAAAATCTAGTCCTGTGGGGATAGTTTTAATTGATTTTGATTTGCACAGGGAAGGGAAACAATCCGGGTGGCATGATCATAAGATCTTAGAAGGGAAAGAGAGACTCCTTCAGTTTGCCTCAAGGAGCAAAGGTAAAAACATGCTCTGACCTAATATATAGCTTTTACCACAGCAATGTATAAAACATTTGTCTGCTTGCTTGACTGTTTTTTTTGGGTTTTTTTTTGTTGTTGTTGTTTGTTTGTTTTCTGGTTGTGGCAAGGAGCTTAGACTCCTCCTGAGAAAAATGTAAAAGAAACAAAAATCCTCCCAAATTCCCCCAGTAATGCACACTCATCCTCTTTAATATATTTAGACCACATTGCAATTTAAGAAATTTCAGCATTCCCTGCCTTCTTTCTTCACTTATGACTGACTCCAGACATAGCTTCTGCCCCTCATTCTTCCTGCAACATTCTGCAAACTAGAAATTTGTGCTGATACAAGTGCATTATTCAAATATAGCATATCTATGATTCCTTGTGCACTGTCACAGAATTATTTTTCAATTCCTGTTGCTTATATCTATTTCAGCTAGAAAGCCACACCAAAACAGTCACTGGATTCCCACCTTCTTCTCAGTATTAGATATAGAAATATTCATGTATTTCTTAGATGTTTCACAGTGCAAAATTTATACACAGTATACCCTTTCCATGCTTTGTCCCATGTCACATAGGATACTCCAAAGAGAAAAACATTCCTCCTTGGAAATAGTGATTTTTCTGTAAGATAACAGATTCACTAGTAGACTTTTCTTTCCCCAAAGATCTAGTTTAGATTATATTTCCCTCAGTTTTCTATCATAATTTTTGAGGATACCTTTATTTGATTTTGTATTTCCTCAATTGCTTTGGTGTTCAGACTCTTTAAAAGTCCAAATCTTAGCTTACATTCAGTCAGCCTAAACAGTATTAGTTCTTTCATCTTTATAAACCAACTGCTAATTTTTTGATAATTAACATTACCTCTTTTTAAATAATCCCTAGATAATCTCTAACTTTCCACGTCCTGAGCTGCAGTTACTATCTGAGCATCTGAGCTATTATTTGAAGAGGGACTAAAACCTTCTTGGTTTATGGGATGACTCCTCAGGGAGAACAATCAAAATCCTACTCGCTTTTGCTGCTGCCTTATCTCATTGCCAGCACTTGCATAATTGCTTGTATCCAATGTATATCCATTCCAGGATGAATTCATAGCTGGTTGATGTCTGAACGTACACAGGTCTTTCCTTCTTGTTTCAAACGTTTTAAGCTTCTAAGCAGGTACACTGTTCCAAGCTGCATGTGAAGGAAAGATTGCAAGACGAAAAGGATTTTTTCAGTGCTTTTTTTTCCCCTAAATATCCATCCTTTCCTAGTGCACACCCACCTGAAAGCATCCAACAGCCCCTCTCTCTGAGTTTCTTCTCTGCCAACTTTAACAACTGCCAAGTTGTCAAATGATGCTCCATTATATCCCCATAGCAACAAGCTTTCTGGACTGAGTGACAGTATTTCCATATTGTCGACTGGAAAATGTCCCAGATAACTCTAAGAGCACCTGGAGTTTTCTTGCAATGCAAATATCTTTTTCTTCCCCCACCACCCCTATTCTTCATATATTAAAGGAAAGGTATTTATAGTCATTGCAACGGATGGTATGATGACAGCTGAGAATTTGAAATTTGGTTTAAAATTCTGCAAATCTGTCCTTTCAGTGAATTTTAGGCTTCTTTTGAAACATCTGTGAAATTTAATTCCATCTTTAAAACAAGTTTTAAAAAATACCAGTAAGTAACATATCAAGATCTTGATAATTGAACAGAGAAAGTATGTGCTGTATGATGTGACACATCCTTCATGCTTTTTAAGTTAAAAAGAATGCATAAGAGAAATGCCAAAGAAACACTGAAAATATGTACTTTGAGAAGAAACACATTTCTAATCTATGTACATGTAATCTGCTATTCCACTGTTATGCTATTGCTAAGCATCCAGAGCAGCAGTGTTTGAATCATACAAGCTGATGATGGTTTTACTGAGGTGGGTGAAAGATAAATGCAGAATAAATATAATCAGTCTCAGGAAACTGCCTGAAATTTATATCTCTGGGAATCTGACCTTCATGTCTTCACCATGTTTCAACATAGTTAAATTTTAACAATAGCAGATTTGTTAGAATTTAATAGTTTTAAAAATATTTTTCAAATACATTATTTAATCTTACTGAATCTTGAAGACACCTTCCAGTCTTTTGTCATGACTCCTTGGGATTATCCTTTTAAGAATAACTGGGTGCTCTTGAAGCAAGTAGAAATTGTCTTTATCAGCCTCATTACCGCATTCAAGGTAACTTCTTGGAAAAGTCACAACAAGTTTACAGGGAGAAAAAAGAGCAGAATGTTTACAGGGAGAAAAAAGAGCAAGATGTAAAACCACACAGTATTCTTGCCAAAATGTGTTTAATGTACTTAGCTCTATAACACAGATTACTCAGGCAGCTTCAATATAACATGAAAGCTTCCTTCTCATCTGCACTGTAATACTGATATATGCTTTGGTATCACTGCTCCATATCAAACTTTGAACAGTCAGAGATAAATGACCATAACGATCTTCACTATATATTGCTAATTCTGTGGTGCCTTAGGGTGTTCTGATTTTTAACTAGTAAATGTTTGCAATGTTTTTAAGAGTAAGGATTAAAAGTGCAAAATATATCTGTGCATATAACACACATTCACAGGCTTGTTCTGAAAATTAGGACCCTAGATAACTAATTCACAGACAGAAATAATATTCAATAAATTTGATGTGAGCAATGAATCATTTATGAAGTTATCGGCATATTCTTCATCCCATAATAGAGGAAAGCATTAATAAGATATATTTCAAGGAAAGAGATCATATTGCTTGCTAATACTAATTAAAAATATATATTAATATTATTGGTTAGTCTTGTAGACCATGCATAATAAGCCAAAATACATTTTATTCAAATATTCTATCCTTCTAGTGGGTTCCAGCTAGTTATTGGAGTAGTATGCATTGGAGTAAAGTATTTTGACACAGCAGGAAATCTTTACTTGAGCACTGCAAAAGCAGTGAATCGTGTGAACCAACCTATTCCATAGATAAGACACTGACTTGAATGCTGTTTCTTTCTGGGAAGTACAAAACACCAGCACAACTGAGGCTTAGCTTATAAATGCAAGTCCAGTGCAAAACTTCTCTTCATTACAACATAAGGGGTAGGTGTTGTGTCGAAGTAACAAGCTGGCAAATCTGACAAGGTTTAGATGTGCACATAGGGAGCACATAGTCCTGGGAGGCATAACCCCAGGGAATCACCTCCAGTCCCCTGCCTTCACAAGCAATCAAGTGCTCCAGGGCACTCTCAGGCAGGTCTGCAGCAATTCACCGTGAAACCCCAAGGGTTCACAATGCCCTATCACAAGACCTAAAGTATACGGGGCCAAAACCTACAAAATTTATCTTTGCCGTGAGAAGAACAAAGGAGAAATGAGTATGATATATTCTCTATCATGAAAAAAGCAAGGAAAATCATCCCTGTAAAGGATGTATGTTTGTGCTCTAGTTATTGCTCTATAGATGTCCTTTTTTGCCCTTCCTCATCTGTGCAGTTAGAATACTATCAGTTTTAAACTCATCAAAGTAGTTGTTTCAAGCAGCAGATGGTCTACTGCTATATATAATACTGTGGTTTTTGACCTGACTCCTCTAATACTCTCATCTTCACGTAACACTGGGCTCATCCCAGCTCATCCCACTGCCTGCTGAGTAGTTGCTCTAAGTAGGCTATGTAAGGGTTATCATCACACAACACTACTATACTTTAGTGTAATATAGTAAATGACCAACCCAGAATTTCCCTGCAGGTACTAACGGTTCATCAGAAAGGCCTTAAAGCCTATTTAATGCATAAGACTAAAGGTCTATTACCTCTTTCTACCATCTTGCAATTCATTACAGAACTAAATTCAGACAATGAAGTTTTTTTTTCCTTTTATAGCAAATTAAAAAACAGGCAACTAGGTATCATGTGTTTCTTTATAATGCAATATGATTCAAGCCTCATCTTTCATGCAAGCCAATAGTTTTGTTATTTAGAGCCCGGATAGCTATAAGCCATCAGTACAAAATAATTTACTACTCAAGAATTCATAGGATAAACCCTTAAGTATGGCTTCATGGCTATTCAGCTCAAACATCCTATAACTATTTAATCTATCTAATTTATCTGTCTCTATATTTTTTGAGCAGTCTCTGGTAGCCAGATGCCAACAGCGTAGAAGTAATTTGTTGACAAATTGGTTTTGTTGTTGAGACCCTGGCAGACACCATTCTGTCGTTAAAGAAATGTGTATTTTAAGAAAAGGTATCACTGTTGATATAATTTATAAGACTTCATGTTCATTCATATTTTTATCCATTAAAGTCTCTTTATTTGGAATGGCACATTTGTCTTACAAGAAAAAGCTTTTATTTATTTTTTTCTCCCTTTTTTTGGAGCGCAGTTGAAAAGTCCCAGATATTTTCCAGAGCAGCACTGTCTCTCCTATCACACAAGGTATCTATTCAGATGATGAATTTGTTGGAGGAACTACTTAAGTAATCAAAAGACTAATGTGAGAAAAAATCAGTGCTGTTTCATTTCCTCATTCCCTGTTATTCACATTAACTGCATTTCCAAACTGTGAATATTTTGTCTGGAACTGCTTCTCATTATTTGCTAGGAATGATTATGCTCATTATGTATCTAGGCTGATATAGAGACAGTTGAGAAAGACATTTATAGAAATGAAATATCCACATTTAAGCTCACACATACAGAACTGTTGTTTCAAGAGCAAAGTT
>NW_010578265.1:106506-122174 GCF_000705375.1 Tinamus guttatus
TTCTGCTATGACGGGACAAGTTCTTGCCTGCAGGCGAGACTGAACTTCCAGAATGATCATATTATTCTCAGTGGCTAGTGAGCAATACGGAAAGGATGGGGTTTTGAAGTGAAGATACAGGAGGGCTATAAGGATTTAATGTCTGGAATGAATCATGTTGCTAGGGTTTTGTGCTGCCACTGGTTGGTCATCTTTTGTGCACTCACGTAATATTGCAAATCATTGCACGCTGGTATATTAAAGATATATTTCTCCTTTTTTGTGTCAGTGAAATTTTTAATGGTAGGACTTTGTCTTATTTTCAGTGCTTGAGAGAATGAAAGGAATGAGGCGTTGTAGCAAAGGAAATCACAGACAGACCATACAGCTTCTTACTCAAGCCAATATATGGTGGTGAAACTACATTTTTGTCAATTTTTAGAGTTATGTCACTCCATTTCTTTGCCAGAAAATAGGCCAGCTAACAGTATCCTCCAGAGCACTGTGATTCCAGAGCAGTTTAAAATGGTCTCTACCATTCCTCCTACCAAAAGCTTCAGAACAGCTAGTCTCTGTATTCTATCCCCCAACTGTGCTTCATTTATTTCAGATTTTGAAGTAGAAAAGAAACTGATTGCTAAATACCACCATGTAGATGATAAATGGAGATTTTTACTGTTTTATCTATAGTCAGTAATGGCCCTTTTCCTAGAACTAAGAGCATTGCTCCCAGTGGCACTTAATGGCTAAATCAGAGATATTATGCTATAGAGGCTCATATCTTTGTAGATGACTGCCATTGTTCTGGAATATCTATAGGATGACAATGCAGGCAAGAAGGGTGCATCCCTGTTCAGACCTCCACTGTGATACCCACGTAGGGTTAGCCCTTCATTGCTCAGTGCGGGGAATACAATTTTACCTCAGATGCCTATGATATTTGCTTCACAGATATAGGAAACTATAGGTATTCGATTATTTTGAATTTAATTACCTCTTTTTTATTCAACTGTATGAATCACTTTCTTCTTCCCACAATTCAGTTTTTGAATGCCTAAGATCATCTCAAATAAAAACCTGAGGAAGATTTGTGCATGGTGCTATGATGTGATGCATGAAGGTGACTCAGTCAAAATTTACACACCCAACAGATCAGTAGTGGGTTCTGGGTCTTGTAGTTCATGTTAGCAAATAACACTTGGCAAGAGACTTTTATTCAAGGTGGAGCTATTAGAACACAGTAGCTCTCCAGAGAACTCATTCCAGCTGAGAAGGACACTATGCCAATGTAACCACTATTTACTCATTTAAATCTAGATCATATCATAACTGTCTACACAGTTCTGCTGACCGTCTCTTTCTATATCCAGGATGATGAAAAAGGTGCTGTGTTACGACTAAGAATCTGATCCCCTACCTATCAGTATTTCTTCAAAATCAGAGCCCATATGACTCAGTACATATGCTACATTTCACATAATCACACAGAATCACAGACTGGTTGAGGCTGGGAGGGACCTCTAGAGATCATCTAGCCCAACCTTCCTACTCCATCAGGGACACCTAGAGCACATGGCACAGGGTGGCATCCAGGCAGCTTTGGAAGATCTCCAGAGAAGGAGACTCCACAACCTCTGTGGGCCGCCTGCTCCAGGGCTCTGTCACCCTCACAATAAAGAAGTTCGTTGATCAGTTCTATGTGCGCTCAGTTGGTACATTTCTTTCCCTGGCTTGCCGTAATCTTTAATGGACAGTTGAGATGCTCCATGTTTCTTAATAAACAAATAAAGCTGAAGCAAACCGAAAATATGATCATTTTCATCTAATCTAAAGTCTGATTTGTGCATCTAATGATAAAGACTCTCTTTCTCTCTGTTCATTGGCTTGTTCTTTTCTGGGCACACCAGACATACACCAGGTTTAATAATTTACAGGTAGAGGGCCTAGTTTGCCAGACTAGGGACATATTCCAATTTCTTTCCACAACTCTAATGAGACAAAGCAGTCAGAAGCTTATTGCAAGTGCCACATAAAATCAGATTTATGGTTGCTTTTTGTCAGAAAGTGGTGCAAGGCAGTTTGAGCATTCCACTGAATCTCTCCACTCATCTCCCAAAATAAGGTTTCCCTACCTGTTAATGAAAGAGGTGTGATTATAGTCATTAAATATTTTTTCCTAATTAGAGAAATTAAGTAAGATTGGCCCAATATGGAGCATTCTATGCAATTCTGCCTAAAATTACTGACTTTATAGCCATGATTATGATTCCCAGAAGACTGCATCCATAGATAGAAGTCTCTGTGTGGTACAAATCTGTCCTGGCTGACACAACAGGAAGGAAAACTGGATGGTATGGAGCCTCTGATCCTCCAAATGATCTGCTGCTGCTAGAAGATCTCCCTAGAGCTCTCCAAAGTAGGCAAATGTTATTCTAACCTCTTCAAAAGTGATATGTCTATGTACTGTGTATTTACCCTTTTGCTGCTAAGCCACGTACAGTTCCAAACAAATGAGGAGATGCCCTTTTACATTTGTTTGCTTGTTCTGTATCTACTTCTGATGTAAATTATTTGTTACTTCTGTTTAAACAGTCTGGCTGTTTGGACCGTTTGAAGATACAGCATCAGCATTACAATTTCAAAAAACAGAGCGCAAAGGTAAAAAGCACTCAAGTTATATATGATAGAAGCACATCTAGCTCTACTATGGCCATATCTGAAATATATTCTCAACCAGATGGTGCTGTCAGACACTGCAGAATGAAAACTTTTAGATGATGCAGAAAAGATAATGTGCCCAAGCAATGAAGCATCTCTGTCTCCACTTGCTGCTTTTTTTTTAACTTCAGTTACAGATGGCACAGCAAGGATCAGCTCAGGAGGAAAAGTAAGACATCCTCATGGCTGATTTGGATTTGAAAGGATCTGTCAGGATATTTATGTTAGCCAGATAGGCCCTCATTCCTAGTGACTGCCTATGGCTCCCTCATGACAGAGAGAATAGGGAATAATAGAAGGAATCTGAATTTTTATTGACTTTTTATCAATTCCAATCAATTTCTATTGAAAAATAAGTATTAAAATATCACATACTGTTTTTTTTTCCTTCAAAAATTGATTTCACTTTTCAGATAAAAATATTTTTAGTCTGAACTATAACTTAGGCTAAAAGCAGTAAAATATTTCTAGGAAATCAAAACAATACTGGTTGAAGCTATCAAAAGAAAACTACATCATTGATCCAACTACCCTCCTTTATTTCAAAACTCAAGGCTTTTGTTTCAGGGACATTTCTTAAAGAATGAGTTTTCATCTTATTTCATTGTCAACAATTTTTGGCAAGCTTGAAAATGTTCATAAGTAAACAAAATATTTTTCATCCGGTCCTGCTTCATATATCGCTTTTACAGGAATCAGACAAAACATTAAAAATACAGAATTTCCTTCTCAGATATTTCTGGATCACATACAGTATTCACCACATATAGCACTGTAACACTAGTGGAAGACCAGTTTTATATGAAAGTGAGGCACAAAATTTGATTTCTCTCAAACTTTTTTTAAAAAATGAGCTCTTAAATACAAACGCCACATTCTAAGCAATCTTTTCTTGGTACAGACAAATGCAAACCAGCACATTAGTCCATAAAGTGTATGAAACTACTTACTTATGGACTTCATTTCTTAAACATTCATGTGGCTAAAAATAGCAATTCCTAGGGTATTTATTTTAGTTTTGACAGCTAATCTCAAGAAGATGAATCGCATTTCAGAGAATCAGCACCACTGCATGCAAAATTGACCATTGAATTGATAATAATGCAAGAAAGAAAGTTACAAAAATAAAACTACTGCTTAATGCAAAATGTTACTTTTTTTTTCTGTATAAATGCATAAGAAACATGCAATCATCGATCTCAGTCTACTGATATCATGAGAAAATTAGCTGAGGAAGACACATTTACAATGAAAAACAGGTGAAAACTTTATACAAGGGGAAAATACAATTTTTAATCCAAACAAATTATTTCACAAATTTAGGACAAAAAATATGGCTTCATGTGAATGAACAGAGAAGTGGAAGAAGTCGAGAGAAAGGACAACACCATTGCCTGTTACAGGCAACTCAAGTTTTCACCGTGTTTCTGATTGATAGTCCATACAGCACAAATGTCATTTCTAAAAGGATACAAATCTACCCATAGGTGGAATGGTTAGGAGGGAGGAACCCAGGTGGGAATGTTATCGAATGCATGGGTTCAGGGAAAAGCAGAATGATCCAGCGGAACAACACAGAGACAGCAGTTGGGGATTCCAGAATTATGCTAAGCACAGAGCTTCTAGGTTATATAATCTTACATAATATTCTATACCATTTCAAAATACTTTATTACATTACTTTATCACAGGTGGGATAGATGGGAGAATTATGCTCTGTTCCTGAGTGAAAACACATTAGTACAAGGATATTTTTTATAAAGTTTTTTTCAAAGGCTCATTTACCTGCAACTAATTATAGAAAAGATATGGCATCTGCCAAGAGCTAGGTTTTTCTTGCTTGTTTCTTTTTTTCTTTTCTTTTTTTTCCCCCTACCTGCTTAGCTACACAATCTTTCTGGATGATGTAAGTGAAGCCAGCAAAACCAAATTTATGTTGGCATAGCTGCATCTTTGACAGGAGTTCAGCTAGTGTAAAGATGACAAACAGAGGATGAGACTTTTCACAGTCCCAACAGACACACCAATATTGAGAAAATTAAACCAAACTTCATTTTTAACTAGGGAATATAAATACACTGAGCTTGCTTTTCATTTGCTTTATTCCATTAGCAAAACACTTAATTCATCACATGATCAAAAGCAATACTAGCAATGGCTCTGAGACCATCATGCCTGGAACATGTCAGTGATGTCAG
Organism: Tinamus guttatus; assembly: GCF_000705375.1. Next base: position 111,402 of record NW_010578265.1, read on the forward strand.
GAGACAATCATCCTACTGATGGATGAAGGAATTAATTCATAAACCAACAAAAAGTTGTGATAGCATCTGTCATAGACTAGCTTGAGACAGTTGAAAGAAGACATGTTAATCAAGTCAGAATCAAGTATAGTTAGGCCTCTGAACTTTTTTGTTCCTGATTTTTTTTAAAAGTCCAGTCAGGTTTCTAAAAAGCAGGCGCTGATTCAGATCTGCCAGTAGGGAATGCAGACAAACTCCCCCAATGTGGCTGCTGCTGCTTTCACTATGAGATATTGAACCTATAAAGACCATTTTCAGACCTTTTGTGGAGGTTTGGAATTCCTCAGATATATTCCCCATGAAACTGGAGGTAGCATCAAAGACCCCTGGAATGAAAACTGAAATTGAAATGAATCTTTCCCATGTGGTATTAGACCGAGGAAAGGTACTGCTTTGCTCTTTGAGTGTTTATGTCCTGTGCAATCAAAAAAAAAAGGGGGAGGGGGGGGAAGTTACTGCTTTAGGCGCACAGTTTGGTGATGGACTGACACCAGGAGCGAGATCACAGAATCACAGAATGGCTGAGGTTGGAAGGGACCTCTAGAGATCACCTAGTCCAACCCCCCCCTGCTCCAGCAGAGAGACCTAGAGCACGTGGCACAGGGTGGCATCCAGGTCGGTTTGGAAGATCTCCAGAGAAGGAGGCTCCACAACCTCTCTGGGCAGCCTGTTCCTTTGCTTCCAGTGATTTCCTCTTCATATCATGTCCTTTTTCTCTTGTAAAAATAGTTTTTGCTTCACATATAAGGTGAAGCAAAAGGTAGGCTTTTCATTCAACCTTCTGAGCGTCACATCAGTTCCCATCTTCTCAGCATCACCATATCTGGTAAAATCTGAGTTGCCTAATAATGAAACAACCATATGTTTTTAAGAACTTTTTCCTGGAGCTGATCTGATTTCTGAAAATCCACTAATCTATGAGTGAAAGATGGTGATAAATGACTGCTTCTAAAGTTGATCTGAGGAAATATAGCAAGATTTTCCTGAGCAACTTGTTTTTGATGAAAAGTTTTACTAGCTTTTATATGTTTATATAGGGGATCATGATGCCCATGAAAGCATTGACAGAAACCATGTATTATAACCAATGCAAGCCAGTGACTACTGAGAAAGTTGTTGGTACTAATGGTACTTATCCTCTCAAAGGACATACTCATTATCTGGAATCTTCCTGACTGTTGACCTTTTGATATCTGGGACAGAAAAAGGAAAACATCTCAGTCTTTGGACTTGAAGATTTCTGAACAGAAGAAACAGACAGACTGTGGAGTCTCCCACAGGGCAGATGCTACCTTCTTGTGGAGTTAAATTATGAGCTGGAGTTGCTATGGACCTACTCCGCAAAAAGGTCCTTCAAGACCAGTATACATTTTATGTGGCAAAGAGGGATAATCATCAGGGCTAGACAGGAATATGTCTGTCTGTCAGAGCCTTAGCTATAGGCTATAGAATGGCGTCCCATTACTCTAGATTGAAGTACTTTTCTGCTTTTTCTCTGCTTGACCTAAATTTCTGTGTTAATTTCCTTTCTGCTTATTCACAAACACCTCTGTTTTTATAAGTCTTCCCAAAAACTTTTTTTTCTCATGCCAAAGCATAGGGCTTGGAGACGACAAAGTTTATGGACCAAGCTACTGATTTGCATTTCCTTTTGCATTTTTTTTGACCTTGGGTGAAAATGCAGATATAGCGACACTTTCAAACAAGAATATATATTTCAGAAATGACCTGGTCAGATCAGTTAGGCAGACAGGGTCAGATCACTCTTCAATGCATTAAATTCTTAACTAGGCAACTGCCTGTATGGATGGCTTCACATCACATTTTAACCTAGACAAGATTACACCAAATAATATCAAAAGGTCAACATTCACCAGCACTCATATTATTCTGGTGAAGTTTGTGAAGTTGTCTTTTTGAGGCTCACTATGTTTTCCCAGAGCAAAGTTTATGTTCACACTTCAGAAGAGCAGGAGTGACATTCCCAATGACAAGCACCAGCAGCATTATTAGCTTGAGCAGATGTGCTGTCTGATCCAGTTTTAGGCTCTGCAGACCTGCCCATAACTGCAGTTCATGAAAAGGCAGCTCTGTCATTTGCAATCACCACACAAAATACAGAATAGTGTGTCTGTTCCCTGGCTGGATAAATGCGGCTTTTACCACTTGCTCACTCCCTGGAGTGCTATAGCCACCCAGAAAATTAGGATAGAAAGATATGCTATCTGGGATCCTGCTTTTGCCCTATTCTGCGCATTTGTTTTCTTCATAAGGTCATATTCAGAGGGTGAGGAGAGGAATAAGCTTGAGTCCAGAAACACTAGTGTTAAATTTCATCATTCTTGTTTGCTGTGGTTAGATTTACGACTGTTATGTCACTTTCCAAGGAGCAAGAATCATTCATTTTGCAGTTTGACTTAGGGCCACAGAAGCTGCGAAGGTTTTCCCTGGCCTCTTGCAACACCTTCTATTGCTGGCTCAAGAACAGGTATCCTTTGGCAGACACCACATGTCACATCTAACGTTTGTGTCACAGGGCACTTGACTTTGCTCAAGAAAGGCTAGTTGAACCTCCTTTAATTGGAGGCTGTAGTTAGAATCAGCACTCTAGAAGGCCCCAACAAAAGTAGATGGGAAGAACAGAAGAAACAGAATTTTACTCTGAGTTCCGTACCCCAAACTATTTTCTCAGGCACCTACACATTTTTAAGAGCTTCTTGCCACCTAATTAGACCTGTCTGGATTCAGCCTGTTGGCAGAGTAGCATGCAGATATCTCTACTTGCAGATTTGTTTGATTAGTGTGGTCTCTCCCTACATACCTTATCTTTGGTTTTATCCTCCACATTTCCATTGCCTTATTTCTTCCTTTCATTTTTTTCCTTTATGTTGCATTTATTTTATGACATTTTCCTTTCCCACTTGGATTGCCTGCTAAGACAGAGCACCAAATGAAAACATCTCACAATGAATTACTTATTGTACCAACTTGACAGCCTCATATGCTTGCTTGGTGTCATTACCATTGTTGTTATGTTTGGATAGAACATTTCTGTCAACTTTTCAAACTTTGAAGAGTATTTTGGAGGATGAATCTCTAATGCACACTTGCATGCAGGAACTAAAAAGGAAATTTCGCTTATGGTCTACATTGTGGGCTGGACCACAGCTCTCAGCATAAGGCAATGCGAAGCTGACCCATCCTGAGGAGGAAACTGGAGGCAATCTGGACAAGACAGTGACCTGCTTCAGAAGCATAGTTTGTCACGTCTCTTCAGCTGTTCTGGCATGGCCATTATTTAAGAACTCTGTTACTTCCTTCCAGCTCTACTCCAGATTGCTGTTCGAAGGAAGTATTACAAAAATTATCCACAAGTTTCAGCTGTCCAGCTGCCTTGGGCCAATGTAAAGGCTAGTTGCCAGTGGACCTTTATCTTTCCTCACAGGTAGTTACTACTAATACTCCACTACAAGGGAGGGATGCTTTAATTAGCCACCAGAAACTGCTGATCAGCTAAGCAGTGCATAAAACTGAACCCCGAATACCCCTTCTCCCAAAAGGCAAGAAAGCTGTGACTGTATCTGTGACCTGACAATTTTCACTTGACTTGTTCAACTTCAACTGCTATCTTTCTCTTTCTTTTTCTGTATGCTGCTTTGTGATCTTCATATGATCACAATTAATGTTGTCTTTGCTTTTTTTATGAGGACTGCTCTGCATCCAGAAGGGCTGGCAGTATCTGCCCCTTAATAAGTAATGCTGTGTTTACAGAATACTAAGACCTAGCAACATATTCTTTCACATTTGCATAACTTAGCTGTGAATATAAACACGTAACATGTTTCAGATCATAACACACAGCAATGTGCTTCCTGCTTACCAAACTGGAAATCCTTCCTACATTATAAAAGACAGAGTAACAAACAGGAACAGTGGAACCAATGTCTATATATAATGCATCTAGGAGATATCTTTCTGTCATGCTGAGACTTGATTACAGCGTAAGTGCTGTTAGAAGGGCCATATGTTCCATTCACAATATGGCCTAGCCCTCTGTAGGCTCAGCAGGAGTGGGCCACAGCTTGGCAATTTGTCCAATGCACATCATAAATTGACTAGGATAAAGAGATTAGAGCCCTGATTATCCAGTACCTTCCACCTTGTGCAGTGACTTATGTGAGCACAGAGTGGATGTGAATTGATACTGTTTGGCCTTGATGATGGTTTAGCACCACTTTGGGCTCATTTTGAAAAGGTGAAAATGACTATAGGAGCAGCACATAATCATTGACCTTAATCCCTGCCCTGCTATCCCTTTGTGCCTGCACATTTCTTCAATGACTTGTCTCATTCCAACAGTTACATGTGAGAAAAAAAATGGAGGGGAGAAGTAGGAAGGTGACAGTCTGTGCTGTATTCCTTCACACCATTCAAATTTGCCTTCTATCCCCAAAACCTGGTCACTAAAATCAGGAAGTAACAGGAACAACTACTGGTTGCCTATGAACAAAATAGGGTTAATAAAATTTAGAAACTAGAAACTTCATGTGCTGTCCCTCTGCCTGGCTCCTCATCATATTTACTGGCCCTTCACTGTCTCTCATGCTCCTTCTATATTGACATTTTCAGAACATGCTTAATATGACTTTGGTGCTTTACAGAAAAGCTTCTGGGTTCGTAACTCAGTTGTAGAGTAAAATTTTATGCACAGCATTTGGAATAGAGATCATGCCTAGATCTCCACTAATTTCCATGTAAATTAATGACTCTTTAGAAAGATCAGAACTACCAAATGGTAACAAAAAAATAGCACTAACCAAACTCAATAGGGTTAAGAGTTTTCTTATGAATTTTTTTGGAAGACCTGTCTCTATCACAAAGAGCACAACATTATAGTTTGAAACATGATCTTTAAGAGTCACATGAAAAGCGGATCATGTATTAATGTTCTTGCATCTAAAAATGTAGGGGGAAAGAGGAGAGGAAAAGAAATACCAATCTTTCCTTGATTTTTCCTTTTTTTAAAAAAAGAAATGAAATAAAATAGAAAAAGAAAAGAACATAAGCACAGTCCCCTGAATCACAAGTATGAATCAGAGTCTCACAGTTCTTTGTAGTAATTGACGCTGCACTCATTTCTTCAAAAGAGCTCTGCAATTAATGCAGACAGGACAAAAGGAAGAAAGTTGATATGGTATTATAACATTAAGTTCCACTTGTAAAAAAAAAAAGCACCAGTTTAGTACCAGCAGGTATAAAATTATAGCTTTTGTTGTGTGAGGGGCAGTCAGTCTGTGATTTCTTTTATCCTGGAAATAATTTTGTATTGGAGTCTTCTGAATAGTTGCTGCATTTTTTTTTCTGTTTTTGTTGGTGGTGGGGGGGGCGGTTTCCCCCTGGTTTAGGGAAAGGAAAAGCCTTTTTTTTTTTTTTTTTGCCTTTACCCAAAACAAAATTGCTTTCAAGTTGTTAACATTAAAAACATTAAAAATAATGTCAGTTTTCAAGAAAATCATTATCTATTTTTTAATGGGCTGTCTTTTCAAAAAAAAAAAAAAAGCAATATTTTTGCCATTTTGGCTATAATGACCCAATTTTGTTCTCTAAAGTTGTCATTTTCAGTTAACAAGATGCCTAAATCCAGTAGTTGTCTGTATGAGCTTGCCAGTTTTACAAATAAGGGAAAAAAGAGAAGCACAATGAAAAACCTCTTTTGTAAAGTGGCTGGGATAGTCTGGAGGTGACTGATTATAGTCTTTGGCCCATGTCATCTAAGGCAATTGAGGATTTATCATTCTGCTCTGACTAGCCAGTGGCACAGACTTCCAGATAACTTTCCCACTTCCTGGATCCTTATGTCAATTTGGCCTTTATTTGGTTTGGTTTGTCGGCTAAAACTTCTCTAAAAAAAAATCTTTTAATCCAACTTTTCAGTTAAAAAGTAACCTGCAGAGCAAAATACCTGAAATCCAGGGAGGTTTGTGTAAAACAGGAGAGGAAGGCAGAGGTTCAGAAGCTTGTTCTGCACGTTCAAATATGAAGGACTCTATCCTGCAAGATCAGCTTCAAGACCAGCTTCAAGACATGGTTCATTCCACTGAATTTAATGCTGGCAGGACTGGAACTCCAGTGCTTACCAGAGTGAAAAGTATAGTTTACAGTGTGCCATGCCTTGGATGGCTTGCCTTTTTAGTTGTTTAAACCTCACTAAAATAAAAATGATATGGCCAAAGATTTATACTGCACCTATATAAAGCATGCCTTTTTACTTGCACAAATATGTGTCTTGTGTGCACCAAGAGACACCAGCCTCTGACAACCTGTTAATATTCACAAACAGAAGGGAAATTCATCACATATCAGCCTACGTGCTCTAATTTGTTTGTCTCTAACATTAACCATTTGAACACTCTCCTTGCCGCCAACTGTCTTGTTAGTCCTCATGCTAGCTCAGCTGTTCCCTTTCACTGCACATGGAAACTCTGCAGCATATTTGGAATAAACCCTTTGGCCTCTAATTTCCTCCACTGCAGATATGCTTTGGTGATTTTCAAAGGTGTTCTGGGAAGGAGTTACTTTGGAATGTGATTTTTTCTTTTTTTTTTTTTCAGTGTGCAGAAACGACAAACAAACCCTCTGCTCTGGAAAGGAGCCAGGTTCAGAGACCATATAGCCTTTATAAAACTCCATTACCAGAACAGGTTACTATCCTATGCCATTCAAGCACATTAGACATGTACTCAAACACATTCTTTCCTCATCCCTAACACAGTGGGGTGCAAGGTGAGACAGATCAGGTTCATTTTAAATGGGCATCATTAAGACAAGGAGAAAACACTATCTGAATTTGAAATCTACACAAGAGTTTATCTCAATAGGAATATAATATTGCACCACTACAAGTCTATTCCTATGGGCATCAAAAATTGCTTCTCACCTGCCCTTTACCTTTTCTTAAAATAGATCTCGCTCAATAACCTTTCTACTTTTGGGCAAGGGGGTTCAATATTCAGTGGTATCCTTTCTCTTGTCTGACATGAGGTTATTACTGAATAATGATGATAATTAAAACTGCTTTAACTGATGTGACTAATAAAACAATTTTACATCAGCAGTGAAGGACAAATCTCAGCAGGTTAGCTTTGGATTGGATAAGCAGCCGAAAGATTGATTATCCAAATGTTATCCCAAGTCTGCATACTAAAATGGGAACAGCAGCAGCTCAGATGAAAATCTTATACTACCAGATGCTTCATGGTAAGTTCCTTCCTGCTGCTGGGAAAAGAATGGCTGTAGTTTATAACTGAAGGCAATATAACCACTGATCAAAACGAGCTGATATATGATGCCTTCCCAGCACTTCTCAGAACCATAATCATGGGTAGCAGCACATTTTGGACATTGATGAACAGCTTTTACTGAGTTGGGGGAAACTCTAGCTTTCCATTTTGACTATTGAATATAAACAAGTTCTGTTTGGGAATTTTAATGAGAAAAATAAAAATATATCTATACTAAGAATATCCTGAATATAAACAAGTACTTATAACAATACTTATTAACATAAGAGTATATACATTTATATTTAAAATATGAATATACCTTTTTTTTCTTAAACTTTTGAATTCTACTCTTAAATGATCCAAGAAAGGCAGTGACTCTTTATATTCTGCAGTCTATGACTGCTATAATTGTATCTCTGACATTCTTTTCCCAATACTTTCACAATGGACCAAACTATTTTTACTATCAGGTCCAGCCTTCAGAGATATCTACAGCTCCATTTCTCTCTTGCTATGGACAGTGCTCTTTTTAAAGTCCAATACACTACCTTCTCATCTCCATCTAAATGCCACCACTCTTTTCTTCTTTATCAATATATATGCCAGAATTTCTGTCACTTCAGCCATATTGGCCTCTTACCTCTTAGGAGGCCTCCTACAATGTCCCTTTAAAAATAAAATGTTGCTTTTGCACATTTAAATCTATCTTTGAAAAGTACCTTATAGTAAGTATATTAACCTCTCTTTAAAGTCAGTAAAGAAACCAAGTAAAAATGCTTATCCCTTATGAAGATTGCAGTTTTTCTGCTGTGTCTTTCCCCTCCACTCCAATGAGTCACTTATCACTGTTGATGTCCATCATGCACCTCTCTAAGGTGGTGTGAGCATAGCCTTGATGTGAGAGATGAGGCTGCGCAGCCAAGCATGAGACTCTCCAGACCCCTCATCAGTCAATGGGGCTGCTAAAATTCCCTTTCATAGCAGTGTCTGTAGCAAGTGCTGCAACTAATGCTTTTGATATCTTGTAGGTGTACTTTGGAACTATAATGAACATCGAGTAGGTAAAGGACACGGTTGTGGAACAGTAGGCTAAGATGTCTTAATGTAATAGCTTTTTTTCCACACAAATGCAAATGCACCAGTTAAGATGCAGAAAATACTTTTTCTAGCGAAAAATCTTCAAACATTTGAACTGAACAAAATTAAACAAATTATTTAGCATGACCAGTTCACACTTCTCTAGCCTTTGTTCAAAGGAAACTCCCAGTCATAACTCATAGTCTTGTGTAACTGGAAAGCTTGGAATTTGGTTTCTAGATGTTAGACTCAAACAACGCTATTGTGCTCAGGAGCAGTGAATGATGTCAGTATTTCATTATCCCAGGCGTATTATGTACTAACCACAACTACAACTCCTTTGTGACTAAAATTTCCTTCAAGAGGAAAAACAAGAAAAAACGTCATTTAAAATAATCGGAAAAGTAAAAAACTTGAAGAAATTCCTTCAAGTTTTTTTAAAGAAGTCTTTCACACTGAGAGCATTAAAAAAAAAAAAAGCTAAGCACATTCATATAAAAAGCAATTTCCTTAGATAGCAATGTTCTTTATTCCCTTTGCTATTATTAAAGATGATAGTGTTTGAATTGCTTTCTCTCTCACGAATCAGCTTTTCCTTTAGCTGAGAGAAGTCATAACCCTGTGTTTATGACACCTCATGCTGTTTCTCCAAAAATAATTGTTGTGCCACCAGTGCAAAAAAGATCATGGAGCCAATGAACTTTTAATACGCTGAACGCTCACCCTGACTTTAAAAGTCATATTTTCAAATTAGACACATCCTTGAATTGTGTGCAATGAAAAAAGCACACATACTTGTCCTGAGTGCTTGAATCCATGTGTTTTTCAGCCCTTGAAGTGGACACAAAGCAGGGCTTCAAATACAAAGGACATCATGATGACAGTCAAAAAATAAAAAAAAACCTTCTCTACCTATTACATTAATTTCTATTGAATCGAACAGGAACTAAAGAATAGCCTGAGTTTCCCACAAATACATATTCATGTGTTTTACTCTCCTCCTTAATGGTCTCCCTATCAACCTGTCTCCCTGTTACCTTTTGAGAATGGAAAGCTTTCTAAGGAAGGTAATGTGATGGCGCAGTCTAATGAGCCTAGGGACAGGAACAATTCAGATCTGAATCCCATGATATTGTGCTAGATCCACAGTTTACAGTCAGAACCTCAGAACCTCCTGCTATTTCCTATTATGTAAACTAAGCCAGGCCACCAAGAAGGACCATTAATAAGAACCTATTATTTTTATGGGAAGAAAAATTAAATAAGTAAACGATAGAACACAGTGGTATGTTTTGTTATGTTGGAAGATACCCATTATTTTTACATTTTCCTTGGTGTAATGAGGTCTTTTTTAAATCATGGAACTGTTTCTATGGTAATTTTCTAATTTTGTATTACTGAGTGGAACAGCTTTTTGCTAACATATAGAAAAACATGATTCAGGTGAAACGTTGTTAAAAATTTTCAGTGGGGGAAACATCTCTATGACTGGAGAATAAAGAAAGGACAAATTCAATTAAAACAGCAAGGCTTTTTCTTTGCTTTTTTTTTCTAACTACACCAAGTTTATCTCTCCATTCTAATACACTAGTCAGGTGAACCCTAAAGATAACCAGTAAGAAGTCACTAAGCTAAGAATTCCGTAAAGGCTCTGGATTAATTGAAGGAGAGTTCAGATGAGGTATGTATGCCTTACCAGCCAAACCTGTGTATGAATGACAGTTTACTAGTGGCACATTTACTACTAAGTCCAGCTTGAGAAGAAAATCTTATATTACTTTCAGCCCTCCAAATACTTACCAGTGCTCTTGCTGGCCTGAAGTGCTGCAGGGTGTGTTCTCATTACTTCCATAAAGTAAAGCAATCACTTTTATAATCCCTGCCTCAGAGCTCTCCTCTCTAGGAAGGTATCCAGCCCCAGGATAAAGACAAAATGTGGCAATCTGGGTCCTGCATTGGAAAGCATCACTCTTGCCTCCTACGGAAACCAGCCACAGTCTTTCTGCTTCCACCCCCCGCCAAGTTCCCCTCACCTCATGGCACACAATTTATGACAAAGAGTTGGAAGGTGGGTAGTACAGGTCTGAATCCCCACGTGCTGTGCAGAGTCCTGATGAATAGGCCTAAAGGTAAGGCCTACTGTGTTTGTAGTGGAGACTGGATGAAAATGAATTCTGTAGTTGAGTCAAAACTCGGAACATACATTTTGAGCCTTTGGATTTGATTGTGTTGGTGTTCTACAGTGCCATAGTACTAATTTAAGTACATATTTAGACATGTAGATCCTGGGTGTTTTACAAATCTGTATAGTGACGATAGAGAGATTTTACTTTTAAAAAAAATTTATTGTCAAAGTTTAAAAGTTCCTTTGAAA
>NW_010578265.1:122218-145471 GCF_000705375.1 Tinamus guttatus
AATTTAAAGCCGCTTAGCAGTTCGATTTTAGATTTTATGAAAATAAATAAATAAGTAAACAAGAGTTTCCATTCAATCTTAAAATAGCCATGGCCTTTCATCTAGAGAAAAAAATGTATGGCTATAGAAGGTTTCCAGATACAACCTCAGTTGCACTTTGAATATTTTAAATTGAAGGGATCCAAAAGGAATTAAATGTTCAGAATTCCTTTGAAATTTCATGTAGAAAGACAAACCTGCAACAGAGAATACTATGTACTGCATTGTCCAGTATCTCCAGGAATGAATAACAGAAATCTCATCTTTAAAGAGAAGCACCTGCTGCTCCTACCTCCCAAGAATCTTCATTTTCCAAGTGCCACCTTGTTAGGTGGATCCTACGTCAGCACTGAACTGCTGGAAGGAGTGGAGGTAAGAGAGGGAATGGGCCAGTGACTAATAAAACTGGGACATTTTCAAAGGATGCAATGGCCCTGAAGGGAAGTGGTGATTAATTAGGTGATAAGCTTGACACCAAAGATCAGATGGCAACACCCGCTTTATTTGCTTTGATTTCTGCTGGACAGTTTTGCCTTTCACAGACCAAAAAAAAAAAAAAAAAAAATCCTTTAGGAAAAGAATTGAAATTCTGGTGTTACTGAAAACTTAATTTGATACACTTCCTTGAGATACCCCAGCTAGCCAACGGCTAGTTTTATGCCTGATTAAATTCTTTCACATTTCTGGAGATAAGCTATTGTGCATGTAAATTTTAGAAGCTAGAAGAGATGACTAATTTAGAAATTAGATCTGGTGTGATCAGCCAGCAGCAATAGGCAGGTTTTGTGAGGAAAAAAAATCAAATGCATCTTGGATGGCAAAATCCCATAAATATATATACATTTATATGTGTATTTTTGGCTTTAATCTTCAAGCCTATTTGGAACAAGACCTGAAATTAGTTAAAAAAAAATGTAATTTATTTTTGTCAGTACTATCCATAGCTCATACAAGTTATATTTATACCTTATGAGACACCAAAAAAATACTCATTGCCTTCGCTATTTGTTGAGAATCTTCACAGTATACCACAGTATATCTTTATATACTAGACAAATTTAAGTATCAATTTCAAAATACTTCAGGAAATCAAGATTAATATGAGAAGACAATAACACTGAAATGACCAAATATATAGGTAGAAAGTTTGGAGAGAGAAAAAAGACATTGTCAATAATATCACTTCAGAATATGTTTGGATAGTGCCACTTACATCAGCACTTCATTCAGACTTAGCAAACAATACTATTATAATTAGGATTAGAAAAAAAAAGCTTTCCTTTATTTCATAGATCTTTCCCTTTGGTACCTGTTTTACTCTCTCTCTCTCTCAGTCTTCAAATTTCTTGTTCTCTTCCTTCTTTGTCATAAAAAAATTCTGGAAGGACACCTGGAAACTAAAATGGTATCTTCAAAGAAATACAATGTTGAATTTTCTTGCCCCTCACCAAGGTTGGCACAAGTTTTACTATTGGTGTAAGGTCAGTCATGTACCTCCATCTCTTTCCATGCTGAATAAACCAAGTTTTGAAAATATTTGAATACCATATTTCTGTTCCTCTTTGTTTTTATCTATGGAGAATTTCCATTTCTGTAATAATAAAGCTTTAAAAGACGAAGATTTAACTTTTGTCCTTCAAAATTTCTTTGTCATTGTTTCACTTAAATACAAATAAATAGCCAAGAACAAAGTAGCACCAAAAGGTCATACTGAATTGAGCCATCATGTTGACTATCAAATTTGGATGACCTTAAGTGAAACCTATCATCTGTCACTTGTTACTCATAATAAATTTAACTCTGACCAGTTACGATGAATTCAGGAAGTCACAGGATTAATTAAGCAAAAATCAACATACAGCATTTGCTTTCTTTATTCAAATGAATGTTCTCACAAAGCTTGTCAGCTGTTTTTTATTTTTATACTCACAACTGTGCTAGTAGGAGATACTTGTGGAGAGAATATAAAAATCAAACAAAAAACACTTAAACACCACTTAAACTTGCATACATATATTTGGGAAATGTTCTTTGCTGCGTAAGTTTTACCAATAAAATGTCCATGACTTAGTAGTGGAAATGAAAGATCACACATAAGTCAGGTGGATTTGCCACATACAGATGTCGATTTTCCAATTGAAGGTAAGTATTTTTATGGTTTTATTTCTTTTTAAGCATTTTTAAAAGCAAAGGCCTTAGATCAAAGTATGTGCATGTGTATACACATTCACAGTGGTTAAATTAGGGAGAAGAAAATGCCTAGCACACAAACCACTCATTTAGCACAAAGATGAGAAGAAAAAGTACTAGTCTGCTAGTTTTGAGTATTGTTTATACCTGTACACCTGTATACCTGTACATATTAAAATAAGGCAAAGACATCAGAAAGTGGTTGCAAAGATCAAGAAAAAAAGTCCTCTGCAAAGAGAAATAGATCAGGGGAGAAATGGTTTTTCGGCTTCAGAATTTCATTTAGAATTTCTAAATAGGACATAAATTTAATTTTGAGACTTTTTTCTTTTTTTCCTTTTTTTACCAAGACTATTTGAAATGTTTAAAAGCAAAACAAACAAACAAACAGAAATCCTGTTTTAAGGAATCTGGAAAATTCTAGTGCAACCCAGTGGATAAACTGGTAACTCACTCAGCTGTACCAACTGTCATTTTCCAGTTCTTTATAACTTGTTTGTTGCTGTCTAAGAGGGATCTTGCTGCAGTGAAGTTGGGCATGAGAAACCAGAGCTCCATCATTGCACTGATGTAAGTAGACATATTTTAGTGAGCAGAGTAATTACTGAAAGTATTGCCAAGATCAGGGCAATAGATTAATGAGCTATAGGTGGTTCCATAACAGTCCACCTATATTCTACAAGGAGCAGAGCTCAATTGCAAGAATCTTGCCCTTTGTGCATGAGGATGTGTAATATGGCCACAAGTGTAGAACATTTGATTGCAGATACAATGCTTTTTCAGCAAAAAGACTCTTAAAACCTCAAACCACTTAACCGATTTCTGCCAAATGAAATTACTTTAGTGCTAAGGTGGAACTGACATTGGCAGATTACTAAAGCAGATCTTGAAATGCTGGTGAAATCACTAATATTCCAAATTCCTATTGCACATTGATTTTCAGGACATTTTTATTTATCCTTAGTATAAATGCTTTCTATTGATTACCAGGTTTCTCTGTGTATGGGTCATTCTATGCATCATTTCTGTCTCAGAGTCACATAACAGAAAAGGTAGGCAGGGCTTGAGAAAGTCAGGGTCATTGGTAAACTACTTGCTAAATGGCTAATCCGCAGCACTATAGAAGCTGAAAATCCAGATTTGGTCAGAGTGTATAGATTATTTCAATAATCAAGGACTCAGGGAGAGAAAAATAAAATGGGGTGATGAAAGGAAAGCATGGAAAGTTAGGAATGAAGCAAGAAATTGACTCCATATGGATGTATTTCCATTATCTTGTTTGTATTTACAAATTTTCCCAAATGCTCTCAGAAGGTTATATTTCACTATTCTTTTCATCTCAAGCATGAACTGGCTGCACAGTCAGTGACTTCACAGGCAGCTCCACTTGGAAAGGAGACAGGAGAGGAGAGGAGAGGAGAGGGAGAGGGAGAGGGAGACAGGAGAGGAGAGGAGAGGAGAGGGAGAGGGAGAGGGAGACAGGAGAGGAGAGGAGAGGAGAGGGAGAGGGAGAGGGAGACAGGAGAGGAGAGGAGAGGAGAGGGAGAGGGAGAGGGAGACAGGAGAGGAGAGGAGAGGAGAGGGAGAGGGAGAGGGAGAGGGAAAGGGAAAGGGGAAGGGAAAGGGGAAGGGAAGGGAAGGGAAGGACAGTGTTACTTTATTATTCTTCTTTCCTAAACAAGAAAGGTTACAGTTGTTTAATTTCTGCTCAGATATTTGAATTAATTCAGGAAATTTGCAAAAGCAGCAGAAAAATATCACTTAGTATTTCCTCAGAGATATCAAAGGTAATGAAATTAGGTTCTGCACAATCCTCTGAATGTTTTATCATTATGGATGCGGAGGAATGCATCCAGTATTTTGATCTCTGGGGTACTCAGGAGCTTTTGTGTTCAGTTACAACTTGCCAGCAACTTTCCAGTGTATCTTTGAAAGAGGACCAGGGAGAGCATTGGCATCTACACACACCATAGTTTCTATGATGAGGATTTCCACCAATTTGGAACAAAAAGGAGTCATGGTGATGCCCAGATACCAAAGGCCAAGAAGCTGGGCCATACCACAGCACAAGCATACTGGTCCATTTAGAAGAAGTGTCTTTCTTATAGTTTAGATACATACCTCAGAGTTTAGCTTAGACCTTCTGATGACAATGGCATTTTTGCTGTAATGAAAGAATAGACTAAGGAAGGAAATAACATTCATTTCTTGCAGTTTCCAAGAAATGTTTCACCGCAATGGACTAGAATTCTACTGACTTTCAGGCAGGTCTTGCAAGGAGAATAATGCAGAAAAGTCACTGATGCCTAATATATGTACCTATGCAAGCATAGCCTAATGACCATGGTCATTCAAACAGCTGGAGTTCTCCAAGTGAGACAGAAGAGCAAGTGAGGTCAATGCGGCCAATACACATAAATTAACATAATACCTCTCCTGTAAATTAATAGGCATCAGTGTTAATGCACAGTATCTACAAATAAATAAAATATTTTGTCCAGTAACAGAAATTTTAACAATGGATAAATGTGTATGAGTCATTCACAATGCTAGAGTGTAATAAAAAGTGCTAAAGAACTCAGCTCTTGCGTGTACCTTCTTTAATAAGAGACAGCTGGGTCAACTTGATATGATTATGTGCTTTTTGCAGCTTTCTATTGTAAATGACATAAAACAGGTTCATTAAAAGCTCTGTGTGTATGTGTGTGCATGTGTGTGCTTGTTTTTCTTAATAAGTAACTTTTCCAGTGTGATCACTGAACAGCATCCTGTAGATTATAGGAACTATATGACTTGGAAATATCTGGAGAACTTCATTTAGAGATATAAATGATATTACATGATAGATAAATGATATTATGATAGACTAAATGATGTTAAAATGAGATTACCTTCTCCTTTTCTACTCCCACAGCAAGGGCAAAAAGCCTCAATATCCCCCTGGAAAATCACCTTCGAAAGGTAAGCAAAAAAACAAGGGGGATAGGTCAATCAATTAGGAATCAATGGATTAAATTATTTTAATAATTTAAAATTATTAATTTTTAAGGTTTAAAATTAAAGACACCCAGCCATATTACCCTCCTGATTCATAAATTTTTTTTATGACACAGATGATCAGAGTAAAGATATAGAAACTATGTAAGTCCTAGGAAAAACTAAATCACAGGCAGTATGGTCTCCTGAAACTTCCAATTGCTATCATGGTTTTTGTTTCTTGATTAAATGTTTGTTTATTCAGATTTGTAGATAATTGTTCTCTTTCTACAAGTTACGGGTGGGTAGTTTTGCCTCCTTCCAAATCACCCAAAGGTTGTACATTTAAATTTTAACATAACTTTCATTCTTCTTAAGAGAATCTGATAAAATAAAAACAGGTATAGATTGAAGACATTAGAAACCTAAATTCTTTGAGTTAAATGCTGTCTATTTAGAATACGTAAGTTTATTCAAAACCTAGCACAATAGAGTTCTGTTCTCATGACTGGGCCTCCTGTATGTTGCTGTGATACTAATAATAAATTGTTATAAGCATAGGGAATAAAAATTTTTATTCATCCAAGTGACAAGGAAACTTTGACCCCCTTCTCAAAAGCACCTAAATTGCTTTCAGAGGCTGAATTCCATTTACTTCATTACATACAATGACACTTTTGAAAATGTTACCTAGGATGTAAAACGGCTCAGTGACTGAGCCAGGACTGAGGTACTCTGAAAAAAGATACTGAAAGAAGGAGAAGGAAAAATCCAATTTAAATGCATAATACATACACACATAACTATGCATACACACACACACACACACACACACACTCAAACTGTCACCAATTACATATCCTGCACTTAAACAATGTAGGATTCCCTTAACATGGGAATATCATCAGGCAAGTAGGCTTACATTACAGGAAAAAAAAACAACTAGTACTTTCCAGCTTAAATCAGCTTTGTGATCCTTATGAACTCATAAACTGTGAAGCTTGCAGAATTGCAAACCACAGAAGTAGTTGTGTACCCCAGGAAAAAAAAATCCTAAAAAAAAGGCTTATTTTCAAGCCCTCCGACTTCCCTTGCTTCTCTTTCCTTTGGTTTCTGGTTCCTGATGGCCAAATATGATATACCCCACATGTACTGCTAAATGCCTGCTGAGTAAATTTTAAATTGTCATGCGATGCAACACACAATATTATCTGCAATGGTCACAGATGGCCACAGGAGACTTACTAAAATTCAACTTTAAAACTTAATGCAAGTTTAAAAATGTGAAAAGAAGGAAAGTCATATCCGACAAGAGGTATGCTATAAAGCTCTAATTTCACTATCATTAATTCAAATTTAGTCCTTGGTAGCTGTGTATATGCATTCTTACCTCAGGAAGACTTAAAGGTACGCATGATATCACAAAGCTTCTTTTCAGACTTTGCTTGCTACTTTTTACAGTTTTATGCCTAATGTGAGCTTCCAGAGAACAAAAATCTGTGACTCAGTCAGTGGCCTACATTCATTTCTGTCTTATAAAAACTCTACAAAGTATTATATATTTGCAATCCAGACCATCCTCAATTCTCCATGATTTATCCCCAATTCGATGAGTTTCAAAATGATAATTAAACTCCAAACTAGGAAAGGTTCACATTTCAGATAGCATCATGCTTGGGTGAGATTGCTCAGGAGTTGCCCCATCTTCTTACTTCCAGAGATTTCCCCCAAAAATGGGGTTAGGCAATTGTTCAGCCCCACAAAGGCTGTATGTCCATGTGATGCCTCTCACTTTAACAATCAAAAGCACTGAATAAGGTTAATAATGTGATTGTGAACATGATGATATCACCACCATCATCAGGGGGGTTCTGATTTATTTTTTCACAAGATCTTTGTGTTAATATTTTCCTGAAATGCAGACTTAAATAAGAACATACAGGATGAGTCATAATCAAGGTAAAACAGAAATAAAGTTTGTTTACAGTTTGTTTACATTTTTTAAAAACTCTAGCAGGTATGATTATGAAAAGAAATGAGGTTTGCAGTACAATTTTGCTTAATATATTACAACATTCTTCTTTGCCCTTTGTTCCTAAGAAGCTTTTCAAATTGCACTTATTTTTTTAATTTATGATCAGAACTACTGCAACTATTTTTATTAAATGGGGTTCAATTCAGCTATCGGTTCTGCTGTGATCTACAGAAAAGATGAGCAGATTCGCTCTCCGTAAGGAAATGTCTGATACTCTACGACAGACTCTACAGTCCAGTCAGCTTCATCACAGAGACCATAGGGATCTCATTAGGGACAGTCTGTGCTGGGCCCTAAGCACCTAAGGAATGACTTGCTTCCCTATGACAGTCAAGTCCAGCTGTTGCATAGTTGCTAACAGGGGTTGCAGAAACTCTCTGATCCTGCAGAACCCAGAGGATTTTCACAGCCTTAACTTTTTCTCCTTGCAATTGCTAAAGCTGTCCCTCAGGGAACTGCTCAGGACCTAGTCACACACTTAGGCTGCTGCCCACAGACTTCCTTTTTGAGCTGGCAGCTACTGAAAGTTGCTCAATACTGCTTTTTAACATAAACTGGAGAGAATGGGGCTTTGTTTTAAACAAAAGAAAATGAGTAGAACAAGACCACAAACTCTTTACTCTGTTCTATGATGACTATAGCTTCTCATGACCTTGTTATTTCAATTATTTTCCAAGGAGACAACAGTCTACTTCATGCAACACTTGCACTGCTAGCATTTAGTAGCAGCCCTTTTCCCACCCCCGACCAGCAAAGGGAGCAAAGACTAATAGATTAAGAAAACTGCTAAACCCTGGCATTCAGTGTGGTAGTGGCAGTGGCAGTGGCAATGAGCAGAGTACTCATTGTGATATTACATGAATATTTAATTTTCTTCCATATAATATCCCTTAATCCAACATTTGACATAAACAGCACATTCACAAGGTGGATTTTAAAAAAGTATCAATAATATGGAAGGGTTGAATGGAAGAGACACATTGCCTGTCTTACAGCAAAATTAATTTTAAAAATGGGTTTTCACTTTCTCTTAGATAGGGTTAGCAAATCCAGCTGATTGGAGTGTGGAGGCTCATCTCAGCTGTATGAAGAAATACAGTGAATACAGGTAGCTGTTAACTATTAGTTCTTCCACTGTTAACCTCTTGCCTGCACCTTTCATGAAGTATTCAGGGAAAACAAGGCTTGTCTGATGTCCTTATTTTCTTTAATTTATAGTATAGATATTTCACCACCCCATCCTATCTTTAATTCATTCAAAAAGACAGGCACTGTCAAGTTATTATCTATTTTTTCAGTACACTACTGCCTAGGCACCTAACTGAGGATCAGCTGCACTATGTAATGTACAGACATATAACAAAGAAAACAATCCCTGCCTCAGGCAATTATAGTCTGTGTGGCAAATAAAACATGTAAACACATGTTTTATAGTACATAAATAGTACATAAATAGTACAGATGATGAGTGAAAAATGAATAGAATTTATCAGAAAAGCAAATGTCCCAACTTCCTACCTCTCCAATATCCAACTGCAGCACTTCTAAAGTTTTGAAGCTCTAGGTAAGAACCTTAATACTTTATCAGGAATCGCAAGACTTTGTATGTGTATGGAATTCATGCCTGCAGGCTCATAAATTCTATGAATAAAAATATGGCAATAAATTTATATATACTTAGAATTTGTATGCATATATATTATACAAAAAGCTGAAAATTAGTGACAAAGACAATCAGGAATCACAAGACTTTGTATGTGTATGGAATTCATGATTGCAAGCAGGCTTTCTTCTTTTGCCCATCTTGGTACATTTCATGCATATAGCATACATATGAATATACTTCAACATTATTATCCTGTATTACTTAGAAAGAGGGAGAAGGATGGAGAAAACGATTTATCAGGGTTGTGAAAAGTAGCTGAGAGAGCAAGAGATAGAATTGAAAATGAGTGACAGAGTGACATGCTTGACACGTCCATGTGTGTACTCACTAGAAAACAATTGTTAATTTTCATCATAATTGTTGTTTTTAGCGTACATTTCATTGATCCAGTTGCATCGATTCCAGTGAGAGATGTCATTCTGTAACTGAAAGATGACATTAGGCAAACAACAAGTGCAAACTGATATCCTGGCTTAGCAATCATAGAAGATCATGTAGTAAGACTCAGTGACAAAAAAATCAAGTCCTGCCTTTTAAAATGCCCTGGAAATTAAAACAGGTTTGCTTTTAATTCAGTGAGCTGACCCTTCTAATAAGGCTGTGTACATATCTAAGGTGAAAACCAGGGTTCTGGCCAATGCGTGTACAATGTTTAGGCTGTTCACCAATTCCAGCAAGCCTAGCAACTACTGTTCTCCTCTTTCCCCTCTTGTTTTTGTAGAGATGTCATTTAGAAGACTGACACACACTTTATATATTTGACTAAATATTCATATTTAACATTCAAGCTTATTACAGATGGAGAAATGAATATGGATTGATCCAGAATAGAAATGGAAATGGAATGAAGGCATTTTGACATCCGATCTACTGCTTCTCTTGACAGAGAAGCAGGCACAGAAAACAGCTGCTTCCAGCTGTAATTTCTTTTGTAGACCTAATTCTGAAAACAGCCCACACTTTATGGAGGGTAACAGAGGAATGGCTTACAGTACAGCTATTCTACTCTATAAAATAAGGCCAGGGAACAGACTGAAGTACAGCACAATAAAGTACAATGATCATTACATTCTTTTAGCATTAACGCACTCCCTAGCATGGTTTTGGCACATGCTAGACAATGCCTGGACTGGCTTTGGGAGATATCACCTGTCAGAACTAATCCCAGTAGGCATCTTGAAAGCTACCACTCTGTCTTTTGAGCGGAACAGGGGCTAGTTATATGGACACAAGCCATGACATACCATTTGCCCTCAGAAACAGATAAAAGTCTCTGATCCTTTTTATTTACTTATTAGTCATAGCTTTTCTGAGGAACAGAATCTGTCTGTGTGGTGTCAGGCAGAAGGCTTTTGGAGTTTTTCTTTGCCCATTTGATCAGTCTCTAAAAATCTCTAGATATTCAGTTGTCAGAGCTGTTCAGGGTGGTACTGATGGTACGCAAACACCCAAAATTTTCATATGCCATTCCAGGGAATTAAGGATATAGAGTCTCAAAAAAGCTCATTGATAGGATAAAACCAAAGCCCAGTAACTACTTATATTCACCTATACATACAGCAAACATATGCACAGAGTAAAGCAGAAATTTAAAGTGTCTGCACTACTTATTTTATATAAAGAAATTTAAAGGATAGATATAGAGGAAAGGCTCTATTTGAGTTATGTCATTTCCCAATTATGGGGAAATGCCCATTAAATTCACATTCATGTCTCTACATAGCGTATTCTGGAGACACTTCCCTCCATCTTGCACTGAAAGGCGACTGTACACTACAAATATTTGAAGTGCTAAATTAACGCTTTCTGTCTATTCACAAACATGTTTTGTGAGCTAGGGTAGAACAACAGATGTTCCTGATATGTAGTGAAGATGAAAAGACCTTGTGTTGAGGAATAAAATACATTATTACATGGCTGCAGGGTATTCTCAGCATTTTGGTCCCCAGAGGTGTTTAATATAACTCTGGGTCTAGTCACAGCCTTTCCCCTGCCAGCTGGTTGTGAGACCAGGACTTGATAGTGGGTCTGTTTTCTACCTATACAAAAACCAGTTTCCTAACAAACAGCTCTATATGATCTTGTATCAGGAATCCTAGTCAGATTGAATCAGTGAGTTAAATTGCAGAAACTCTTTGGAAAGAGTTTTGCAAGTTTTAAGAGTTTATATGGGTTCATCAATGTATTGGACAAATACTTGAAAAATAAAGGCAGTGAGCACTATTAAGCATGTAGAAACCACATCCAGCTCCGAAAATTGCCTGAGCTGAAAATAGTTGTGTGTTAGGAAAATACTCTGCGGAAGTGTCACATCCACACTGTTCTTACTCTGAGCGTCTGTTCGTGGACACTACTGACAAGAAAATGATGGAGTATATTTAAAACACTTTAAAAAGGTTTCCTAGGTCATTAGTCTCAGACTATCTTCAGGAAGAACAGCAAATAACAACTGATTTTTTTGAGACTATAAAAATTTACATCAGAATTTCAAATTAAAACTTGAAACAAAGGTCTATGACTATAAATTAACAGTCCCAGAGATCTGAATCTGTATTCCTAAACTCTTCTTAGTTATAAGACCAATACATTCATATTATATGACTTTTTTTATCCATGTTACCCACTGAAGAAATGATAGTAAAGCACACTTGCATATGGTGACTGAAAAAAAGGAACATTTTTTTGCTAATTAATTCAAAGTGTAGGTGTCTGATTAATTTTAATGCCCTAGTAAAATATTTTGTTAGGAAAGGCTGTAAATGCTGCACTTCTTCCCTACTGGTGTCTTTTATATATTTTCAGATATTTTTCATGAGGTCTGCCGTTGTTTTCAGAAAGGGAATAAAGCACTCTTTATCACCAAATCTATGTACTTTGGGTCTATATCTCAGAGGTACTTCATGAACTTAATCAAAAAAAAATTACAGAGTTGAAGCCAGGAAAAAATAGAGAAGCAAAGCACCGATAGTAAATTACATTGAAAAGGTATAAATCATTTTTATCTGTCTGCCTATATTTAATGCTTTTATATTTCAACACAAAGAATGCATGTACTCCTTTGTGGAACAAGCCTTATAACTGGAATTCCAAGCAGCAGCTGAGGATATTCAGGAAAAAAAAAAAAAAGGAAAAAAAAAGTCTTTTCTAGAAAGAGAGCAATCATTCTGTTTCAGCTAAATCCACGTGTCAGGAATCGTGACTGAAACTGCCTAGATTTTCTGTCATGCCTGCAAATTGTGAATAGAGGGGTCAGTATTTGGCATCCAAATTAGTAAATATGTCCAGCAACACTTTGTGAGGATGTCAGACATTCTTTAGCTGAATGCTGCGGCTGCTCCGCGAGGACCAGGAGCAGGAAGGCAAAGGGAGCTCAGGCAGCCATGGAATTCACAGATTCCTGCCACAAGTTTCATGACATGCCAAGATTTTATCCCCCATGACCATTTTGACTGTTTTTTTTTTTTTTTTCCCCTAGAGAACTAGAGATATTCTTTGACCATTCTTCTAAAAACCCGAGGCCCTTCTTTGTCTGCTGTTCCCAGAGGAGGGCTCTTTTACACTGTATTCATCCCCTAGCTGGGATTGCCAATTATAGCTCCACCTGGGCTCAGGAATAAAAGATGTCAGGCTGAAGCCTTTGTCCTTTTTTGACTGCTTTATACTGCTATTACATTGATTGCTCTTTGTTTTCTTGAAAATGGAGTCTTACAATTGCAGTCCACCTCCTTCCCTCCTTCTACCAGACTCCCTACTTCTTGTTTCAAGCTTTTTTTATTCCCTCTTCTTTTCCTTTTTCTTCTTTTTTTATTTCATTATTACTAATAATATCTGGAAGATGTTGAGTTTTGATGAGAATCACTCTCCTAGCTCAGAGCCACTTCTTTATTATATTTCAAACCCCACTTAGAGGCAAGCAAAGGTAAGTCAGCGGTGAGATTGACATTGACATTATCTTTATCAGGGAATAATTCACCACCCTAGTTGCCATTCACACTTTGTGATTATGAACACTTTCAATATCATTTTCTGTCCAGTTTAGAGACCTAATGTGGATTCTTCTGCATTAGAACTGAATCCCTGCCCTTTGTGGTTTATTCATCTTCCTGGAGAGCAGAGCAGGAAAGCTTCAGCCAGCAATGTCAATAGAACCCTATAAAGATTAATAGGGTACCTGAAAAGCAACAAGGACTTTGAGGGATTTCAAGGATTCCAAAGACTCAAGAAATCAATTTCAGTGAAAATGTCCTTGCTAATTTACTAGCTGATAGTATTTCACACTTCTGTACTCTAGTAAGAACACAGAGCAATATGAAGACAAGGGTTTTGTGTGTGTCTTTCTCAATCAAGACTGCAAATGAGAATTAATGCTAGCTAAATCCATATGGATAGAAATATAAAGAATACCCTTCTAATACCTGCCTATTAAAAAGAAGAAGAAGAGGAAGAAAATGGATCTATTATTATCGTCACTTCTAGTAAAGAGAAACAAATCAGTAATGGAAAATAAATTACAGGGACCCGCTAAATATGAGTGGGATATTGTCTAACCATTAAATCTTGCATATTGGGTCATCAGAACTGCTGCAGCATTGCCTTAGCACCAAAGAACCATGTGAGGTTGCTGGGAAAATAAACCCACAGCAGTTCCTGACAAAACAATTTGGATGCCAGTAGAGCTGATCTTGTCATTGTTTCACTGCGCATTAACAAGACACCAGCTCATTCTAGAGGCTCAAAATAGGATAAAAGCAATACATAAAATAAAATCCATCCTCTGATGATGTCGTAGGTATTAAAATTCTGTTTATAGTGAAGATTTTCATATGTCCTAATTACATACTGGAACTAACTATTGTCAGTTCTGTCATAGTGAAAGAGCCTTAATGATGACATTATGGTTCAACTGGAATTTTTAAGCAGATCTAATGTAAAAAGAGATGTAATTAATCAAATTTTAAGTTTACTTGATAGGGAATAGAGATATATTATATCCTTCCCTAATACTTTTGCAGTCTTTGTGATGCAAACAAGGTCTTGTGTTACGAACTTCCAAAAACAAAGCAGAAAAAAAAAGCTACTGATATCTTGGAGGACAGCACAAGGAAGAAAATACCTAAGAAGTGGCACATTTCTTTTTTTCATTTCTGTATATCTTGATATAGTTTACATTTTTCATTATCCTTATGAAATAGTCATATTTCATTAGGACTGTCAAAGCCATTACCCAGGTTGGTGATCCAGTGTGTCAACTAATCCGCACCTCTTCAGGCATTAAAAACCCCTGCATGTAACAGCATAGCCCAAAAAATGAAATAACACAGATCGAGGGGAAGCAAGCAGACAAGGTGAGGGAAAGCGAGAGTGATTTAACATATTTTACTGGATGTTACAGTACACACTAGCTGTGTAATAACTTTTTTTATCATTCAATAGCACCATTCACATTTCATCATTTTGTTGAAAGATGCTGGAGAAAAAGGTATCATGCTTGTCTTTTTTATTCTTTATCCTTTAGCACAATTAAGGAAAAGGAAATGTGTTTCACATGGCTTCAAAGAAATCTGATAAATTTTGCATAGGTTGTATATATGCACATATTACCTGTAAGTACACATATTGCCCACAAACAGACACACAGACATACATACTGCAGAATATGCATACAGATCCATGCATAAAGACAAATGCACTGATGCATAACACAAGCTGAAAACACCACTTCTTTACGTGCCAAGCTGCACTGCTGTACAATGAAGGAGAAAACTTTTGACTCTCAAAACATAGCAAACATTACGATCCTTGCTGTATTCCTAAGTAAATACCCCATGTCTTAAGGTCAGCTACACACAGCTCAAGTTTAAGCGTTAGGATTTATGTTTGAATCTCACATATGGTGCAGCATTCTCGGTGTGTCTAGCCTCGTGTGAGTAATGAAGGTTAATCACTGAAGCACGTGGCAGCGTGAGGACAGCGCAGAGCAGGGAGCGCACCCGAGCTCCCGTCTCTCGTCACAACTGGCCGTGCCCTTCACTTGCACGTACTGCTTAGCTTGGCACCGTCGCGCCCCCATTTAAGTAAGATGTGTATAATGAGCAAGCCTCTCAGATCTATTTCATATTTGCCAGGTTCACAGGTCTCATCTGCACTGATGAAAGCTAGTGAAAAACTTGTCGAAAGCAAAAGAAAGAGAAGCGGGGCAGTCAGAATTAATAATGCTGTGCAGCTATGAATGGTGCCAGGAGCTGCCTTAGAATACCATTTATAACTAAAAATCAGAAGGGAAACTCAAACAAATACAACAAAAGCATAAGGAGGGCATGCAGCTCCCACTCATTTGAGCTATTCAAATAACCATCACATTTAAACGACGTTATTGCCAGAAAAGTGGCAGTTCAAACGAAAACATCTGCTTCCTCTGAGTTGTCTGAGTAACATCCATAGAGCGTACCACAAAAATGTATTTGAAGCACAGGTGCAGAAGTTTTAATCTGCATTCTTTTACTGGATTCATCACAGATTTCATGCAGGACCTTAAGCGACTCACTTAACATGGTTAAGCTAGTGTCTGTTTGTCTGCTAAAAAAACACAGCAAAAGATGACAGGGTTAAAGCAGAAATGATCCCACTGAAGTTGCTGGAAATCTGTTTTGGATTAGAGGTATCAATACACCTTCAGTCAGTTAATTTATGAGCATTAATGCCTATGATATATTTTGCAGTCCTTGGATAAATAGCCAGGCATGGAAAAAGGGCCACTGTAAGACCACATTTTACTGTACTCTGTGCTGATGACTCATTGCTTCTTTGGGAAGGAAGGTCATCACCTTCAGAATCATCAACAAAATGGCAGTAAATTCTACTTTCAGACTGCAAACAGGGCCTGAGGGGAGGAAGGAGACAAAAAAAGCTAGAGAAAGCATTTTTCGATGATTCCCGAGAATTTTAGTTGTCACATTTTTCCAACCTTGTATTGAGCCCCAGTACAAGGCAAACTTTTTGGCTGTGAAAAAAAGGCCAAAGATGTAGCCCTCATACCTTGTCAACTCAAATTTATTCGAAGAGGTCTTCTAGAGGCTATAAAAGTTTCCCTGACAATCGCTGGTTTCAGCACTTCTGTCCAGAGCCCATGTGCCTCCTGAAATCTTCTGACTGCTGCTGTCCCCCTGGGCTGAGGCTGTGAGCATGGTGAGGCCAGTTCACCATGGATAAACCCTTCTGAGCCTCCAGAACTACGGCTCTGCAACTAGCAGAAGCTATGACATGTAACTGAGACCAGGGTATGAATGGCATCTGTGCCTCTGCTCCACCCTCTGTAAATAAACTGTACACAAGAGGGACACTGCACTACAGGTCTTACAGGCCACCTTGAAAAAATATGACTCCATTTTTATTTTTCCACTTTGTGGGAACTCTTTAGCAGCAGAGATCACTTCAGAAACTATATGAAATGCACCAAGTCATTGCATCCAACCTGATTTTATAAAGATTGTGTTGTGACAGATACTATAGGTAAATAGACAGGTAACACCGAAGTTATTACTCTATAATCCTTAAAATAATCACACTTTAAATGCAGTTAAGTAAACAATCTGATATGTAATCTGTTTTGGATAGTTCACCCCACCTTCTTCTGCATAAATATATTATTTTACATCCAGTCACAGCTTGAATTTCTGAGGTGGTTAATATATTTAGTGCAGCTTAATTTAAAACAGCAATATATCCAGATCTTCATCCCTCTGAGTTTTAACCTAGAAAAAAAAGTTCAAAACACCTCTGAAAGTGCTAAGGGCAACTCCTTTCTCAAGGGAGGCTACTGGCATTTTGAAGAACCCCATTGCTGCTATAGTTCAGGCAACCTGGACCAAAATGCCTACATTTTCCCTTAGCGATATGTCTGGCGATTTGCAGATGGAGGAAATGCAAGTTCCCAAACGTACGTAAACCTACAGATACCTCCACAATTGTCATTGACAATTTTCACCTAACTTAGAAAGAGTGCTGAAGATCTGGGTATATTGCTGTCCTTCAAGTCCAGTAGATTCAGGATACTGAATCAGAACCCTCTGACCTAACAATTGTCCTCCCAGGTATTTCCTAAGCATGAGTAAAAGTTAATGCACTCATTTCTATCTGACTATTTTTACAGGCAGGTGCCTCTAAAATTAAACTACACATGCTTTTGGGGAAGAAAAAAAAAAAAAAAAACCACCACCAAAAAAACACATCTAGCTAGCATAAATTACTAGATAGCAGCTCCAGATTTGTTAGGATGTTAGGAAAGGCAGTTAAATATAAATAAATAAATAAATAAATTAGGTTTTGGTTTGCCTTTTTGGTTTGCTTTGAATTTAAAAGGAAGGTTAGCTATTTCGCTTCACCCCTGCTTAACAACTGTGGAAATAAAATATGTCATAAACCAGCACACTTAGCATTGAGTGTTTAATTGTAAACTGAACGTAAGTGCCACATGCATTTGCGCCTAACGACACTCCTCAGGGCAAAAGCCTCATCTGAGTGAAAGATAAGAGTGGGAAACGCACAGCGGAGACGGAGCCCTTGGGAACTGAGATGACAGACTGCAGCAAGACAGGAAAGACACGTCAGGATGGGAAGGTGGCAAATCTACAGCTTCTCATCTGGTTGGGTGTAAACCAGGACGGTGCTGAAAAGTCTGCAAATCAGGTTGATCTAAATAGTTTCTTCTTTGTTCTCCACACCTTCTGATTGGATTTTTGCATGCAAATTGTGTATTTCTGCGAGCAAATATTTTTAGTAGCAGTAGCAACGGGTCTGACGTTTATGCCTTTTGCATTGAGTCTGCAAAAGCCTATATGCACAGGTCAAAGGCCAAACTTTTTCAAAATTCAGCTCCAAAACGTCTAAACCAGCAGTTTTAGACACTGAGAGATTGTCATATATGAAAGGTGCCTCTTTTCCCAATGCTGGTGAAGTTCAAAAGTAACAACTCCATGAAGTATGTACAAGGGTATTTTTCACCAGTTTTGTCTTATTGCAAAATGGAAAAAGGAATTTCTCAGTGGCCTGAGGAGATCATGTTAGTGGTACAATGCTAGAATGGATAGCACATGCTTCTAATACCATGCAACCCGATTTGACTCCCAGGGACACCATCAAGAATCTCACTCCTCACTTGTCTCAAATGACCTCAGCTAAGGTTTCAGGAGTTGTTTTTGTGTGTCAGAGAGAGAGAGTCTCTGCTGATGTATTGTCACGTAGTCTGTGAGAATCACACTCTGAAAAATTGTCAGGTAAGGAAAAGAGATGATAAATATTTATGGATATTATTACTGAACTTTTTACTAGATATCACACAAAACTCTACCTATAAGTTTCTATTTTGTAACATGTTCCTTTTACGATCCAAAACCAAAGTGGGTCATTTGGCTTGCAAGAGACATCGTTATTTTGAGCTGTGGGCTAATTAGTTCATTTTCACTGATTATCATTAAGACTTGTGGCTGCAAGATTCGCAAAGGACAATAATATGCACATAAAACCAAGAGAATGTAGACAAAAAACTTATTGTGACTTAAAAAAGATTAAACACAAGCTGTGAGTACAGAAACATAAGAGACCTGAAATGAAAAAAAAAAACATATTAAACATCAAATTTAAATCTGCTTTACAGAAGGATTAAATGCTCACTGTGGACTACAAGAGAATCCATTCCTAATGGTGAATTTATATGAGTCCACAGGGAACCCTACAAAGGCACAGCTGACTAATGACTATCATTTTCAGTTGATTTCATTAGTATTTAAGTTATAGCATGGAGTACATTCCCTTCGGTGCACTGAAAGTTAGTGATTTACATACATTCATTCTGAAGATTTTGGTTTGGCTAATATAAAAATGATTTCCTAACTGAGAGTCAATTCTTTCCTATGCTCACTTAAGCCCGCCCATTCTAAAATATTAATTTGCAGATAATTAGTGTGTCACAGCACATTATCACGGAATCACAGAATGGTTGCAGTTGGAAGGGACCTCTAGAGATCGTCCAGTCCAACCCCCCTGCTCCAGCAGGGACACCTAGAGCACGTGGCACAGGGTCACATCCAAACCCAAAGTTTTTTGCTTGTTTGTTTCATTTTGGTTTGTTTTGTTTTCTCAATTTGATGTAATGCATTTTATTATGTAACCTTTGCTTATCTGCAAGTGGATTTTTTCTGTACAGGCCATCCACGATATGTGTCATTTCTTTTCTTTAGAGTATCCAGATGCACAGTTACAGCAAAAAGCCATAGAGAAATAAGTTTCAATTTATAGATAACTGGTCATGTGTGTCTTAGCAAAAACTTCTGCAAATAAAATTTTGAACATTTGGTCAATATGGGTAGCTTTTTGAAAAGACCTAGAAGAACATGCTTAAACTAAATGTCTGTCTGGGTGTCACTGCCTGCCATCTTCTTCCTAGATTCCCCATCCAATTAAAAATAAAACCACTCATCCTCATCTCCAGTTTTATGCCCTGCACTCTCATCTTCAGTCACTACCCACTCAGACAGCACAGGCCAGCAAACTAGCTGTTCTTCATACCCTTCTCCAGGCTCTTCTGTCTTTGTAGCTTTACTTATATCTGTTTTTCTTCCATGTTGCTCTTCATTTCCACTTCTATTTTCTGCTTTCTTCCATAAAGCATCTGATATAAAACAGGTATCACATCTGTATTGTAAGGAAAGCTCCCTTCAGATCAACTTCCTTAAGTCTTTCAGTTCATGAACAGATATGACACACAGACACTGTTAAGTAAATAATATTCTTTATTAATCTTAGTAATAAAGTCAAGACTCATTGTACATGTGAACTCGCCTGATTATACAACACAATCTTTTTTTTTTCTTTTAATGAGGCTACAAGAAGGCTTTCAATAACATGAAGTTTGCCCCCAAGAGAATGGTGGAGGTGAGGCAAGAAAGTGTGTAAAAAATCAGGCCTATATGCATAAAGCCCTCAGGCAATCCTGCACTTACAGTTACATTCAGAAACACAAAGGGATCAAATCAAAAGTACGATTTAAAAAGAGGACTCTTAGCTGAGCACTAAGATATCAGAAAATGAACAGAAACTGGCCTCAAAGGTTATGCAAAGAGGGAATGAGCAGGTAACACACAGTTAGCCATTTAGAATCACTTTCTATAAATCCTGGCAGGAAAAATCCATGAAAAACACCTCTGATTCTTGTTATTGGCATCAATTACCAGTGTCAGACAGACATTCCATCAAAACCACAATGTTGTAAATAGTGAGAGGTTAGTCCATATGTCGAAGATCTGACAAGTTAAATAGGCAGGGCAGACAAGGGAAGGAAAAGGGTTCATATTCCTGTGTTATGTTTGGGGTTTCAAACACATGAATTTTTTTTTTTTAATCCTCAAATAGTGTAAGTTTAAGAGAAAAGTAGTCTTTACTGTATATCTACTTTGTAGTCTTCTGCCTCAGCCCAGTGGACTTTTCCTGTTCTTTGTTTTCCTCCTGTGCTTCCATTTTGTGCCTTTTGATTAGTGTAACTACTCCGGGTTCAGTTATTCTAGTAATGAAGCACTCATAAATCAAGAGTATGTAGGATGAAAGTTTTACTTGAATTTTTTAGGATGAATGCATCAAGTTGAAATGGGCCTTTTTCCACATCAACTGGTACTTCTCTCCACTCTATATAACACTCCTCTGCTTGGATGCTCTTGACAGAAGATTGCTGCTTTAGCAAAAAGCTTTGAAGGTGAAAAAGTTCACTCCAGGAACCTGGTATGTTAGAGTTTGAAACTCTGTCTGGAGATGTAATTCTGAAATGCGAGCCTCTGTCACTTTTATTCCCTCTGCCAATAGGCCCAGAACTTGCAGTTAACCTTTCAAATGTTTTATAATCAAAGATGCTAATTTATCTTGGTTTAGGTATTGGATGGATCTTAAGCAAAAGGTAAGAACAGATTTCCAAAACTAGATAAAGTTATTGAAATCTCCTAATTTGGAATTAGAACCTACAAAAGGTGTAAATACAGCTCAGTGAAACTATTCTAAAATTCCCAAAATCCCATAGATAACATTGTTTTATCCATTTGATGTTGCCTTTTAAGAATACAGTAAGAGTTCAGCATTTTTTTTCCTTTTTTTTTTACTTACTTAGATGTTCCAATCTCATTATAACACTCTAGTATGATCTTTAATTTTTAAATCCCAGAATACATGTGCCTTTACTGGGTTGTGGAGTTCAGCTGAGACAGTAGTTCTCTAGCTTCTGTCTGTTAGGAAATACTCTTTAGCAAATGATACTGCTTTCAAACACCACCTTTCCTTTGAATTGCTTGCTGTATGACTGAGTGGTCTGCAGTTTGTTATCTAACACAGCAAGTCAGTTTCAAAAATAAAATGCAATATTTTAGAATAAAAAAGAAGTCTCTGAAAATAAAGAGTGCCGATGTCATGCACATTAAATCACTTACTTTGAAAATTCTCTCCTCAAAGAAAATGTATTATTAGTTAAGCACAAAGAAATCCATTAGTTTAATCTACTTATTTTATTTTGCCTGCCCTTCAAGTTAGATTTAAATGAACCAAATCAAAGGAGTATGTGTAAGAGAAAGTATCTTCAGTAACTATTGACTGCTCTTTGATTTTCAACTTCTTCTATTAATAAGAGAATTTGTGAGCAAGATAAACACTGCCCTTAGCAGGAGGGAAATGTAAGCAGAGTGGACAATGAGAAAGACTTTATGAAAGTGTAGCTGAATGTTAAGTGAAAGCATTCCTCTTTTTTTTATTTCCATGATTAGTTAAAACTTTTACATCTCTATTGCATTCAAGCATTCCACTTTCTGCCTGTTTGAAGGATCAAATTCAGGCTGAAACTTGAGATAGAATATATTTTACCATTATCTTCAAATCAGTGCATTATTGAAAGTGGCAAGGCATGTGAATAAACACTGCCTAAAAGTGCCATGAGGGAGGATGACAAACAAGGGAACAGAAAGGTTTCTTACAACTCAAAAGTCAAAACAGATATTACGTTTCTCCAGTTCTTGGTTTTATTTAGTTTGTTTATTTGTTTTTTCTTTTGTGTATAGAATCACAGGAAGAACTTCATTCATTTGTAAAACACGTTGAATAGCTCAGCATGTTCTAAATTGCTGAAAATGCTACCTATTTGTTTAAACTATGATTTACACTCTGCAGAACTCAGGCTTTCCAAATCTTGATGATTAATTGAACCACATTTAATTTGCCCATTGTATTAGCAATAAAACAGTCTCTAAAATCTTACAGTGAAGTACTTAATCATGATTAGCTGTATCACAGTGAGGTCTGAAGTATGGCTGAAGTTCTGGGTGATGTGATTCTGATGCCAAAACCCTTTAGACCTTAAGTGCAATGCTCAGTGATGAAGATCATCCTTGCCTAGGAAGTTTGTCAAAATTTATCAGAATCTGATCTCAATCCAGAGATCTCAAACTGGCTTTTCAAGTGTTACAATATGTGGACTGATTCTATTGGATTCACTGTGATCAGTTTGGAATTTTTAATATCAAGCCCAATCTAACTATCTACTGAGTATTTTGTTACTCTGTGAATCACAGAATCACAAAATAGTTGGACTTGGCAGGGATCTTCTTCCCTTTCAAGCCCCTTGCTCAAGCAAGGTCAACTAGAGCGTGTTTCTCAGGACCCAGTCCAGATGTGTTTTAAGCATCTCCAAGCAGAGAGACTTCACAATCTCTCTGGACAACCTGTTGCAGTGCTTGACCAGTTTTATGGTAGATATGTTTTTTTTTTCTTATGTTCAGATGGAATTTCCTGTATTTTAACCTGTGCCCATTACCTCTTGTCATTGGGCGCCACTGAGAAGTATCTGACTCCACCTTCTTTACACTTTCATCAGGTTTAAATATATGTTTAAATACATGTTTAAAAGATCCTCCCTAAGCCCCTTCAGGCTGAACTGTTCCAACTCTCTCCACTTCTCCTCATATGAGAGATGTTCCAGTCCCTTCACAGTCATTTGAGCGTGAAGAGGGGAAAGATCATCTTCATCAATTTGCTGTCTCTCCCTAATACAATGCAGGAATCTGTGGGACTTTTTGATTATGAGGGCACATTGCTGGCTCTTGTTCACCCTGTTATCCACCAGGACCCACAGGTGCTTTCATGTAAAGCTATTCTCTAGCTGATTATCTCCTTCCCCTCCCCAAGTTTGAGGTTATTCCACTCCAGGTGCAGAACTTTGCTTTTCTATTTGCTGAACCTCATGAGGTTCCTGTCTGCCTATTTTCTCAGCCTGTTGAGATCCCTGTAAATGGCAGCTCAACCATCTGGTGTACCAGCCACTCCT
>NW_010578270.1:3901-19244 GCF_000705375.1 Tinamus guttatus
TCCTCCAGGGAGCAGCTCGGCCCCAGGTGGGCATCGCTCTTGTCCCCCGTGCCTTGGGGGGAGCCTTCCGGCCTTGCCGTGGAGTGGGATGTACGGCCCATCCTGCACCTGCTACGGGATAAATCCCGTGCTGGGTGCAGGTGCTGGAGCGGGTGCCTGGCCCCCGTGGTGAGGGGCTGCCGTCCTCTGGTGACAGGAGCTGCTGGCAGAAGGGCCCTCTGGGAGGGCAGGTGCTTGCATAAGGGGAACAATGGGGCACCTGGCACCTCTGAGGCTGCTTGGGCTGAGCAGGTGTCACAGAGTGGTGCTTGGAGTCTGCTGGGAATGTTATTTTTGGAAGGCAAAACTAGGGCTGCTGCTCACTAGGAAAGTGTGGATGTGGGGGTCTCGGACACCATGGACACGGTCAATGTGGTCAAGCAGTGCCAGTTTATTCAGGGTTCCAAGCGCGCTTATATGCAAGGCTTCCTGGAACACGTGAGCGCTTCTTTACAATGATTGGTTAAGACCCCGCGTCCATGTGTCTGACTATACAGTGTGATAGGCTAACTAGCAGTGTCCACGCGTCCTTACATTTAACGACTGTCCCCCTCTACTTGTTTGTCTCGGCTCTTTTACTCCTTATCTGACTCTCAGCTGAATTACTTATCCCTTAGTCAGCAGTCCTTCTGCCCTTTCACCTAGATCTGGCTTGCTCACAACATGACCACTGGCTTTCAGAAATCCCACAGGAAAGACATGGGTGATGTCTCCATGCTGGGAGCTGGCAGTGGGGTGTGCTTGCTCCTCAACTCTGGGGGACATTAACCCCTGTGGTGATGTGTGTGTGGGGTAGGGCATGTTTTTTTTAAAAAATATTTTCTTTTAGAGGAGCATAGAGTTTCCTGATGCTGTGGAAGGTGCGCAGTGTGCACTTTGGGAATGCCATGCTGCTTTTTAGGATGCTTTAAAAGTAACTTCTGTTCAGTGCCTTTGTGAAAAATATCACCCGAGCCAAGACCTGCTGATGGATGTGTCCTCAGCTGCCAAAGCTGTTTTCAGTAGCCTCAGCAAAGAGAGGCAGCTGGGGCCTTGCGGTTAGTGTGTCAGGGCCAAATCCTGATGTGAAGAAGAGAGGTGGAGCAAACACGGTAATATCTAAGGCAAAGAGGTTGTGGCAGGTGAAATTGGGGAGGAAATTCCAACTCCGACAGCACCAGGGTTGCTTCTGCTTGAGCGCTGCTTTGGGACCAGGGCAGCTAAGCTGTCCTTGCTGCCTTCTCATTTTTTTTTTTCCAGCTCTGAGAAGAGCAGTGATGTGAGGAGGGCGCGAGGGCCCTGCCGGGGACTACACGTCCCAGCATGCAGCTCCCGCACAGCTGAGCAGCCAGTTTGGGCAATGCTGCTGCACGCCGGGGAGGAGGGCAGGAGGGTAAGGCAACTGCAGGAGCTGTGTGGGAAGAGGGTTAAACTTTGTCTGTGGGGACAGTGTCTCGATGCCATAAAGCTTGCCTTGGTGGTGGGGGGGGGGGAGGGGGGGTTTTGGGGACATCGTGTTGTCACCAGGGCAGCTTTTGCAGAGGAGACTGAGCACCTGCTTTTGCTTTCTCTGCAGCAGCTCCTCTTGTGACCTGCTGGCAGTTTCCTGCTGGCTCTGCCAGGCTCTGAGCACGTCCCTTCCTGTGGGCGCCATGGTGGCCAGGATGTGCGGGGCTGGCACAGCCCTGTGGTTGCCCTCCTTGCCAGGAGGCTGCACGTGGGGCTGCAGCTGTGCTTTGGCCCCACTGCTGACGCACCTCGTTTCCATACCCGCTGCTGCAAGGGAAGTAGGCACCAATATCTGGACCCCGCTTGCTCTCCTCAGCTCCCTGGGCAGGGAGCACAGATGGGCTTCAGGGGATAAGGGATGATTTTAATTTCACTGTTAGGGTTGTTGCTTCATTCCTAGTAGCCTCCTTAGTAGGCAGATTCAAGTGTGCAGGTCCTATATACTCCTGATATGGTGATGAGCTTTCCCAGACTGTGTTTTCTTGGCAATTTCAGGTCTTGTTCCTTCTGGGCAGGCAGAGCAGGAGGGAGGAAGTTCCCTTCCTGAGCTCTCTTGCCCTTCTAGGACAGGGAAGAGCATCTGCCCCGCTCACCTTCCTCCTCTTTGTCTTGTACCAGCCTTCACTCCTGGCACATCCCTGCCCTCTGTTTCTCAGACCAGGCACAAACACCCAGACCTCTTCTCGGGGTTGTCATCCTGCCTCTGTGTCTCAGAGGATGGTTCAAGGGGTTGGTTATTAGTCAGACTCTTGAAAGTTGGTATTTGGGAGATCCCATAATTTACTTTGTGCCTAGAGAACCAGGAGTGTCTCTGGATCTGAAATAAGAAGACACACTTTTTGTAGTCTTTAAGTATGGGGTGACAGATGTGGAAGGGAAAATAAGGAGCCATATTGGTTAGAAAAATGATGCCCTCAGCATCTTTTCAGCATAGCTTTTGTGAAATTTATCAAAGACATCACAGCTGGAGGAATTAATGAGTCAAGTTTGATGCAGGACAGGTGTGGAGGGCAACAAGAGAGAAATCCCAAAGGGAGTCATTTGTACATTAGCAGATGGCTTGTGGGGGATGCCCTCCTTGGGTTTTGGCAGTGTGGTTCTGCTGTGGGAGGATTTTGCCTGATTTTTTTCCACCTCACATCACATTAGAGGGACCCCCCTTTCTCTGCTGGGCTGTGTGGGCTTGGTTGTTTGTAATCCTTTCTGTCTGCAACACCTGGCACTTCTGCTTCCTGAAGCCTTGTTATTTGACTGAGTCTTAAAATTTCTTTTTTGGTTTTGTCTGTGACCATGTACAAGTGAAGCAGGTGGCAGTAACCTCTGATAATTCATTTTGATCTCAAAGTTTGGAGTTTGTTTTAAAACTATTGTCTTGAGCTGGGAAACTTCCTTGCCTTCCTTGTTTTCCCTTTTATCCTCTTTTAGTCCCATTTGCTTTGTCTTGTGAGTGCTTAGCTGCCAGTGAATATATTTCCCTGTGATTCTGCCAGTGTTCTCAGCTGGCTGTGAATCCTGAATGAACAGCAGCTGAACTCGTTGCTCTGTGTTTCAGGGAGCTTTTGCAGGGCTGGCTAGTGGTTTGCAGTCATACTCGCCCCTGTTGTATCCTTAACACCTACCCCTTTGCTCCCCAGCCAAGCAGTGTGATGGCAGAACAATATCTGGGTGGGAAGCCTCTAAAGAAGCCCTGTGTGCCATAGAAAGTAAGGGTAGTGATTCAGCCCAAAGTGCTTTTCAGTAACGAATCCTTATCCCAGGCCAAGGCTGATGTCAACCCTGTGATTCTTGTTATTGGAAATTAGCAAAGATTCAAAGCCTTTAATGCAAGAGCTGAAGTGATAATCCTCATCTCCTGGCCTCGCTCCTTTTGGGGTAAGTGCTTCCTTCCCAGGGCGTGTTTTCAGCTGGGCCCTGCTAGATGGATCGCAGGCCCTTCCTGGGCTAGGGCACATGTGGGTGGCAGGACCTCAGTGGTGTCCAAAGTAATTCTTGTCACTGGGCTGCTGCGGCTTAGAGCTTTCAGAGAGCCCTGCCTGAAAGGTAGCATGGCAGAGCAGAGAACTGATGGAGTTTCTTTAATACACAGACACACACTGCATGCGGCTTGTGCACGGGGTGCCTTTCCACAAGGCCAGTGCTTTCTGGGGCCTGCACATGGTTTTTGGGAGGTTGTTATCGTCCTGGTTTTCTAAGGCCTGCTGGGCACCAGGGCCTAGCACAGTGTGATCTCCAGTAGGCTGTAATTACAGCTCTGGGGAGGAGTTTCAAACGTCTTTGTAGCAGTTCTGGCAGCCTCGCAGAGGTTTCTATTAAGTAGTTGTCGTTTTCCCGCTTCGCCATAGTGTCTCCTGGGCTATGGTGTTCAATTTGGCTCTGTCTGTGGAGGATGTTGAGAGCTTTGGCTTAGCCAGCAGCAGAGTTTGGCCCTTCCTGCCCTGGCTCTGTGTTGTGCAGTCTGATTCGGTGGGTAGCTCCTGGGGACCATAGTGAGAGCAAGCACTAGCAGCCAAACCATATGCCAATCACCCACCCAAGGACAGGCTGAGCCTTGTGTGGTGGAGCCAAGCACAGCTGCAGAGGGTGGGAGAGAATAAAGCCGAGAGAGTCAAAAGTCCTTTACTTCCTACTTAATTCAGTGAATGTGACCATAGCAGCCCTTCCCAGGGATCCTGCTCTGGCTCTTTGGGGGAATCGCATGTTCACCTGGAGTCACTCAGGGAGTTGGGGTGGTGAGGTGGGAGAAATGGGGGAGCTGTAACTAGAGGGGGGCTCTTAACATCCCACTGCATCTTTCACCAGTGCTAAGGTGCTGGGGTGCTCAGGGTGGTGCATGGCACTAGCCTCCCCGCCTTGGGGTGTGAGCAGTTACTGTCTGCTGTTCAGGGGTCCCCTTGTGTGGGCTGGTTATTTCCCAGCTGTGTTTAACCTGTTTCTCCGCACTGTGCGCTTGTCTTTGAAGGCATCCCAGCCCAGCTGGAACAAGCAATTCCCAGAGCACGGCATGGCTGCTGACAGCCAAGTGGCTTTTCCAGCCTGCACCAAGGTTAGAACCAGTGCATGTTGCACCTTGCGAAAGAACGGACTCAGTCTGGGATGCAGAGTGAGACAACTTTATTCTCAAACCAACTTCTTTTATACTCTCTTAGCACAAGTGTTGCTAAAATTACAATCAACCAGCATCCTGCCAGCCATGCAGTTGTGGTTATCTTCCTTGCTTTGTTCCTCATCTGCTGACAAGACATTCCACATGTGGTTGTAGTCCTCCTCCTTTTCCTGCTTTGCTCCTTGCTGATAAGACATTTGTCCTTGCGGTCAACCGTTCACTACCAAGGCATTCAGCACTACCATCTCCAAAGCGGACCTCCACAAGTGCGGTCGTTACCTGCTTCCCTTCCTTTACCATGGCAGTGCGATGGTCACTAGGAGCACTGTCCTGTCCTCCTCCCTCTCCTCAATGCTTGGGTCAGCTCTGTGGGGCTGGTGTCACTGCAGCAGGTGTTGGCAGAGCCCAGCTGCTTGGATGTTTCTGCTTCCTGCCTTTCTGGCAGTGTGGCAGGTGTCTGTGACCTGTCCTGTTAAGACCGTTGAGCCCCGCATGCGGTCAAGAAGCTCAAAGGCAGTACCTTTTAAGCTCTTTTAACTCTAGAATGGAGGCCAGGCCTGTGACCATGGCAAATGAGGCTCAGAAGTATTTTAGGAGAGCTGGTGGCCTTTCTGTTGCCACTGTCAAGGAATCTGGAGATCAGGCCCTCACTGATCTAAAGTGACCTGAAAGGAGCAAGTTGTGATGAGTGTGAACTTCCTTCCACATGCCTGTGTCTGCATGTTTGTGTGCAGTAGGGTGCAGTAGTGCCCACCAACCTGCAGAGTGTGCTCCTGTTGAGAACAGAGCCTTCAGCAGTATCTCACCTTTGGAAAACTAAACTGAGCCCTTCTCATACCTGAATGCTCAAGTGCAGTTCAGCCAGGAGAGGTTCCATGGGAGGGCTGCTCTTTAGGATATGCCAGGGCTGTATGTTGGAAGACCAAGCCCAGCAGAT
The DNA here is from genome assembly GCF_000705375.1 of Tinamus guttatus. Next base: position 9,469 of record NW_010578270.1, read on the forward strand.
GGCAAGAATTCCTTGCCTTTTCCCTGTGGTGATTCTCTGACTTGTCTGACAAGAAAATTTGGGCCAGGATGCAGGGCTCTCTGCTAGGTCATTGACTCCATTGTGCCTTGCTCTTTTGCCTGGAAATTCCTGTAAGCCCAGATCTTACTGCTGCTAAGGTTTGGTGCAGAGATAGGATGGTCTGGTCCTGGTGTAGAGGATATAGTGATAAACCTGCCAAAATGAGGGGCAGACTCCCTGCTTTAGGGGGGACTCATTCTTGGTTCTGAAAGCTTCAGGTAGCCCAAGGGCTCTCTCCAGTGTCAGGCAATGAGCTTGGGTGCAGTACTGGGACATGGCATAAACTGCTTTTCAGACCATTTGTGAGTGGCTGAGGTTTGTGCTTGCTCACAGACTTGGTGAATGAACTCTCCCTTCCATGTGCACAATTCTCTTGTGCTGAGACTCCAGTGCTTTAACCATAGCTCCCTCCTCCCAGAGATCCCTGCACATTGCTGTCTTTTTTTTTTATCGCTTTGCCTCCTGCTCTACTTTGCAGACCTTTGGATAGATTTTTGGTGCCTTTGGCAAAAATGAGACATGATGCCCTTGTAAACAAGCTCCATACCCCTGGTGAAGAGGGGGTTATAACCTCAACTGAAAGTGGTCAGCGTGACACTGTTCAGTCTGTTTTTAGCACTTTCTGGCTACCATTGTCCAGCCTTACTAGCTGATCTAGTACTAGGTCTTATTCCACAGGAAATGCCAAAGAAATATTGATGCCCCTTCAGAGATGGAGGTCCAGGTTCTTCATGGGTACTGGAACTGGAGCTATGTGAGGAATCCCCTCTTTATCTTACTGTGCCTGTTACTAGTAGGCTGAGTAAGTTCTTGGGAGTGTTGGGACAGCCGAATCCTTGTTCAGTTCTCCCTGCTCCTAAGAATGGAGTAGAGGATCATTTGCTGGGGCTAATTTTAGGCCTCTGAGCGTTGCCTGTGTCCCTCTGAACTCCTATTTGTGTTCAGTCCTGCTGGCTCTTAGAGCTGTGTCAGTCCTGTATCCTAGTGTGCAGAGGTTTTGCAGGTCCATAGTGTTTCAGGTACTAGGAAGAACTTGGATTTTGTGAATGCCCATGCATTGCACAGAAGGAAGCTGGCTATGAGCTACCGATTTCCCTGTCTTTGCTTTCCCAAAGATGCAGCATCCCTCCTGTTGTTGCAGTTGATTCTACTCTGGCCTTTTCTATGTGGCTGGTTGGCGGTGTGGCATCTGCTGCTGACATTCTCCAACCAAGCACAGCACAGAGTGGCGCCTTCTGGCCTCTCCCTTATTTATTTACCCAAGAGTTTGGGCCCCTCTGAGCGTTTGGGTGTCCACCTGCTCGTGTTATTTTTGTCACATATCCCAGCTGAGCTGAGATTAGTGCTGAGCTTTGCTAAGTTTCACGTTGAGGCAAGACACAGCTCTGCAGTTTTCAGTGGACTAAAAATAAAGTTGGGCCAAGACATAGTTAATGGTATAGAAGGAAGCTGTATGGTCTCCTGAGCCCCATGACTCACCCAGGATCAGAACTGAGGCTTTGCTGCTGTAATGCTCAAATGATGTAACCATTTGTGGTGGGCCTTCCTGGACCTGAGGAAGGGCAAGGGAGGGGGCAGCAGTGGGGAGGGAAGCTGAGCTTTTCCAGAGAGATAGATATACACACACACGCACATATATATATTTTAATCCATTGCTAAGCCATTAAAATAATTCATCAAAGATGTTGGCAGGTATCACACCTGAATGCAGGTTACCAGGGTCTTCTGTCTTTCCCTTGCATCTCATGCCTCTGTAGGAAAGGAGAGAGAGAGAGGTGAACTCTGCTTACATGCTGTGTTAATAATTGTTTAACAGCACATAGCAACAGTTGACAACAGTTTTTAGGACAGGAAGTGAAGCCAGATCTTATCTCCAGCTCAAGCCACAGCAAAGCTAAGTGCAGAAGAGCAGATCTGCCTAACATGGGAATGGGCTGGGACAGGAGATATCTTAAGGGATGTCTGCTAGGCTGCAGCAAGAAGAATCTTGGATCTCTGCTTCCCTCAGGGCTGCCTCGGCACAACATGGAAGAGGTGCGTGGAGCTTTCTGACATCCAGAAAGGCCTCCTGTGCCACTGGTGATGGTGTGAGGGGGCTGGCTGGGCTGGGGGCTGCTTGTCACCTCATGGGGTAGGCAGGGTGGGAGCACTGGGCTGGATAGATGGCAATACCGAGTGGCAGAGCATCCTCCCTGATGCAATGCACTGGGGGCTGAGAACTGGGGGTCTCTGTGCTTCCTGGTCTGGCTGCCTGGGGCTCCCAAATTGCACCTTGGGAGCAGGTTGGTGTCATGCGCTGGGCCCAGTGAAAGGGAAGGGAGGATGGCACCTCTGTCCTGTTATACTCCTCAGGGTGATGTGGAGCTTTTGGGGAGCCCAAGAGTAGGTTATGTAGAGCTTGCACTGTGTTGGGGACAGCGACGTGGGGGGAGCAGAGACAAAAAGCAGGGAGGCAGTGGGATGGGTTTGGGGTTGCTATGGCAACCCCTTGCTGGCAGCCATGTTCCCTGGCCCCTGCTGCCACCGGCGAGCAGCTGGGGCCAGCACGGAGCTGCTGGGATCCCTGCATGCTGGTTATCCCGTCCTGCCTTTGGGAACTCCTTCCTGCCCTCCTGTCCCAGTCGTGCGCTGCGTTCTGTGCCTTTGGGCTCCTTGCATGCTAACTTGGTGTGCAGAGCCCCACAGAGCTCTTCTCCCCAGGCCCCTTGGGAGCTGCCTCAGGGTGGGTGGCTGGGAGGGACAGGTTGCCCAGTTCCTCCTTGCTGAGGGACAAGGAGGCAGCTCCTGTTTGGAGGCCTGTTCTGTCTGGAGCCTGGAGTTACAGAGCAGGCCCAGCCCAAAAGAAGCTGCTCTTCTAAACCTGCTCGCTAGATCACAGGGACTAGCTTGTCATGTTGCTGCCCTTGCTCATCCTCAGGTGATTGGTGTCAGTGGATCTGGCCATCTCTGCATTGCCCAAGGATGCCTGGCCCTGTGCCATGCTGTCCGTCCCATGTAGCCTGCTTGCCTTGCTCCAGGGTATCTGTAGGCTGATGGAAAGCAGAAGCTCTAATTAACTGTGTGATATGACCCTGAGACTCCTGTCTAGAGCAGGTAAAGGAAGAGTTAAACATTTCCGAAGCTGTGTAAGGGCATACCCCTTACCAGACCCTGGCACGGGGCCTCATCCCTGTTACCAAACCCAGCAGAGAGCATTGTCCAGGTCCGTGCATGGAGGGAATAAGTCAGGAAGCCAAGCTGCAGCCTGGCTACAATGTGAGCATGGTTGGGACCTGACCTGTCTTCTGCAAAGTGCCTAAAGCCTCAAGTGTAAGCTAGGGGGAAGAGACTGCCTGGAAGCAAGGAAAACTTGTTCATCTTAACATGTACCAGAGTGGGAGCTGTAAACCTCTCTCGCTGCCCCCCTCAAAGGTCACTGCTCGCAGTGAATGACAACATCCTGCCCTCAGCTCTGTCCCCAGTCCTGAAGGGTAAAGAGCACATGTGACTTTCAGAGGATGCTCTGAACTTGTGCAGGTCAATTATGTGGGTCTGTTATAGGCGTAACACAGACACTGTTACGGTGTCTGTGGTGGGATTTCAGCTGGGATTAGGTGTTCATGCTGAACTGGAGGGGAAAGGATGCATGTCTGGGCTGCCTGAGCAGCCCTGTATTCACAAATGTCATGATCCTTTGCCCGAGCTGTGAGCCCTCCTTCCACCTGTGGCCCAGAAGACAAAACCTCAGGAGTGCCAATGAAAACTGTTTCACTCTACAGTCTGCCATAGAGTCTGCATTGTTTTTGGGGTGATTTTAAGATGTGTATAGACTGCCCAACTCTGTCCTATGCTATAGTCCCATCTATCGTAAACTCCCAAATGTGTTAGACTTGTCTGTAAAATGTCCCCTGGACTGCAGACCCTGGTGTTTCCAAGGGAGGACAAACAGGTAGATGGAAACTGGAACATGGAGCCTAAGTGCAGTGTATGATGTGCACGGACTCCGGTCTAATGAACCAGAGACCTTTTATTAAGCATCAGATGCAACTTATATATTGTACTAAACCAGATACAATTCCTTATTTGCAAAAAGCATGCAAAGCGCAGTTGCTAAATAAGCCAATAGTATAAAGAATTACATCAAGATTATCTAATAAGCTTCTTAATCACGCACCAGCCATGCGGTTGCAGTTTTCTTCTTTTTTCTTGCTTTGTTCCTTATCTGTTGATAAGATGTTCTGTACTGTTGTCCTTGAGGTTAATTAACAAGACACCTGGGCTGCCATATTTGAGGTTGATTTTCTGCTAACAAGGCATCCTGTACTGCTGTTCTTGATGGGGGCCTCCACACCTAAGTGAAAGCTGCTCGTGACAGACGGCTTTGCCCTTCCTCCCTCCAACTTCCAAGAACGTTCCTGTTCTTTACGAAGGGGAACAGCTTGCTTGCTCTGAGCTGGCCACTGAATCTCCCTTCTTGTGGGGGAAGCTGAGTCTGGCATTACATGGTATTAAGGGTATTTTCAAAATGACAGTTCAAGAACTGCTGTTAATTAATTTGACCTTCATCACTAGAACTGGTGCTAGAACTGGCATAAAAAATATTATGGGCACAGTAATGGCAGAATGTGACCAAAATTAATCCAGTCAAACAGTAGTTCCTTCTGAGCGCATTTTTGTAGCCTAGTGTTTCTGATTTTTTCCTCCAGTCTGAGGCCCCAGATGTACTGTGAAATACCATGGAATGGCAGCAGAGCCCAGTGGCGAAGGCTCTGAAGTGCTGGTGGGCTGGTTGCTAGCTTCTAGGACAGAGATTGGGGTTTGAGGGTTTTGTTTTGCGTTTATACAGCATTTAGCATGCTGAGATCCTTGTCTAAGACTGGAAATCTTGAGTGCTGTGACTTCAGTTATAGTTGTGTCATCTTTTGAAGGCTACTCCCTCTTTTTCTTTTTTGCCTGCTCATTCTATACATTTTTAAGCATAGCACAAAGGAACAGAAAAGCCCAAAGGCAGTGGGGTCACTCTGTCAGCTATCAGCTCGGGGAGGAGTTAGATATGCAGCGCTGGAACAAGCTAGGGAGAGGCAGCCGAGAGAGATTTCCTTCTGGCTGAGCTGTCCTGTTGGAGTTTGGAAAGTGCTGTGCACTTGCACGCTGCGTTTCGCTGTTGCCATCTCCTAGGCTGGTCTGGAACATGTGTGTCTGCTAATAGTCCGGTGGGAACACCATGCTGAACAGTGTCACTCTGAAAAATTGGCTAATGTCCTTCTGGGCATCGGCAGCAACCCTAATGCTGCCACTGTTGAAACAGTGCTGGGGACTTCGGTAGAGAAAAGGTGAGTCCTTGAGCCCAGAAAGAAACTTTGGCTCGGTGGGTGTTTCTACTTACGTTCCCTAGATTGTGATGAGATAGTTGAGCGCAGCAGTGCTCTGCAGCCATCGCCGTCTGCTAGATGCATAAAGAATAGTTCATCAGAGCCAGCTCTGTGCTTTTCTCGGAGTTGGGGAATATCTGCGCTGTCTGTACTGAGGTTTTCTTACTGACAATCAGCAATGCTGGAGCTAGGCAGAGAAGAAAGTAGCACAGACAGGTGAGCCCTTCCCTTGCATCCTTTCTATGCCAGTGTTTCCATCAGTAGTGAGATGGGGGTAGTTGGACCAGTAGTGGGCAAGAGAGTAAATTGGTTCTTGTGGCCCTCTCTGCTTGGCTGCCAGTAAAAGAAAGTGGTTGCGACATTGAGTAGTAGGTCTGAGAGATTCTTCTTTTCCAATTCATCTTCTAGGAGCATGCAACAGCTGAAAATATTAACAGTTTCTGAGGAACTAGCATATTGTTAGCTTTTTGTCTTGGGCTGGCCTGCCTACCTCTCCCCCAGGCTTACCCCCTGGGATTTAAAGGGATTGGCCATGTAGTGAGTCTTCATAGAGCGAAGATGTGAATTTGTAGTATTAGGCTGCCATTCTGCAAGTGCTTCACTTACTGCTGTGCCTGTTTCCTGTAGCTGAAGGGCTATTTCATGGCTTGTATTGGTTGAGCAAATAAACTTCAGATTTGGAATAGCTCTCCCCTTTCTCCTCTGCAGCTCTCTTCCTGGCAGTTCAGTAGGAATGATTTATTACAAATTACAGCTCTCTCTAATTGTGTTTCTCGACAATATCATACTGCTAGAGGAACCGAAGAAAACCCAGTGATGCTTCCGGTAGGAAGGCTGATATCGGAGGCCTGTCTTGCAGCAGAGGCTTGAAGCAGGGAATAACAGTGTGCCAGGAAATGCCTGTACTCATGTGCTGCTTGCTTTTGGATAAGAAAAGACATTTTGCCCTTGAAAGCTTCCCTACAAGGCAGCTCCAAACACTGGCTTGCTGATGGCGCTGCACAAATACAAGCAGTGGTGAGAACGTCACCATCCAGAGTCTGAGAAAGGTGCAACCAAAGTGATGGTCTGGAGAGAAAAGTTGAATTCTGTCATAAAATGAACCCTCAAATATTTTTTTTCCTCAGCACTTGCAAAGATTTCTACAAGTCACACATTTTAAGAGAAAAGCATGGAATTACCTTTTGAGTGAGCCTGTCTGGAACTTGATATGTCTCAGATGTGTATTAAGAGAGAAATGAAAAGACAGTGCTATGATGTGATAGGGGATAATGAATTTAACCTAATAGGTTGTGTTCTGGGTAATAGAGCTGGGAGAGGGGAGGAAGGGAATGTGGTGCTTCACATGGTAGTAATAGGAAATACCACCTGAACTCGCTTTCCCAGGGGGAACTGGAAGGGTCTGTTCTTCAAGTGTCCCCAGGAAGATGGAATCAGGCAAATGAGTGACCTGAAGCTGAAGAGAGATCCCAGGAAATGTGTAAGTGAGCAGTGTACAACTGTTCCACAGCATGAGCTTTGCTTTCCTGTTCAGTGATCCTGCTCAACCAGACAAGAGCCTGGGACTCTTAACCTGGTTGTGATCATGACAAATGCAGTAGAGAAACAGTAAACCTTAATAATATTAGTGAATTGTGTGAACTGGATCCTATGCGAACAAGCCTTCATAATCAGCCTCTTTATCTGGAAGGTAGGTGGGTGGTGATTTGCTCCTGCCCCAAATCTAGACATTTTAGGGGATGCTGATCTCCTTGGTGTGCTCCCTGAGCTCAGCTAGAGCTGAAGAGCAGAGGCTGCACTTACAGCTTCCTGAAACGAGGTCCTAACAGGCCTTATCTGATGGGCCAGGCCCCAAAGAGCTTTTGGAGGTGTGTGGTGAAACACAGAGCCAAACTGAGGCCACTGCATAGATCCCGTGGTCCGGCTTTGTGAGCTAAGGATGAGTTTCTAAGTCTTTACTGGAACATGCCAAAAAAAAAAAAAAAAAAAAAAAGACGGGGCGGGGGAGGGGGCAAGTTCATGGATAGCTTTAAGACCAGAGTAGTTAAAACTGGCACTGGATCTTGAGATGCATGAGTGTTTTGAGTGTAAGCATGGGAGCCAGGAGGCTTGGATTGTGTACTTAGCTCAGGCTTTCTGCCCAGAGGTTTTCAGGTGAGTCACAGGACTTTTCCATATCTTACTCCTTGACATGAAAATGGTGAAGCTGTGCTCTACCATTCCTGACCCTGCTGTAGGGGCCATTGGTTAATTTGTCAAGTGCTGTGGCAAATACTGTGAAGAATCACCCTTTTGCAATGCAGAATAATTTCCCTGACCAGGTCAGGCTGAGAGAGGACACATGGTCCCCACAGTCTGGTGACATTAACTGGGAGATAAGGACAGATGGCTGTATTGATAAGGGCAAAGGAAGTGGGAGCTTGGGCCTGGAGGAAGGGGAGGCCTGAGATGGAGGAAACAGACCTGGTGGGAAGGATCCTTGTGTGGAACTTTGTTGGAGAAAAGGAGGAAGAAAGAGCTTTTTCTTGCTGGAGGAGAGATGCCTAATGTTCTGTGGGGAAGAGCATAAGGCCGTCTCATCTGAGGGGATTGGCAGAGGGGGCAGGCAGGTATTTTGTAAGAGATATCCAAGCGTGGGGTGAGGAGGTGCTTGCAGCTGCTCCCCCATGGGTTTGAGCAGTGCCAACGCTGTCAGCACTTGGGCACTCTGCCCTGCTCTGAGCAGGTGGAGGCTGCATGAGCAGAGGCGAGAGGCCCTGCCCCAGGGAGGACACCTCCAAAACGCAGAAGAGGCCACAGTCCCAAGTGCCTGCAGGCAGGTTTTGCTTTGACAGAAGGGGGAAGTTGGCTTTTAAAATGACCTGCCCAGGCTAGAACTGGATTTTGCATGTATAGTTAAGCAGGAAAGCCCTAGTCTAGCTGCTTTCCTAGCCCTTGTGCTTAGTGTTGTCTGTGCGAGCTGCCACATGGGGCACAGCAAACGAAGGAGGGGGAGGGATGGCTGGCTGGAAGCTGCGTTTCCCTTCCCACAGCAAGGTGGAAAGAGGAGGTGGCGAGCTGCCATCCCGAGCGTGGGGCGGCGTGAGCCAGCGGGGCAGCGCGCGCAGGTTGTGCAGGAGGCTGCAGGGTGTGCTGAGTCAACGTGCGCGGCCCCCCCCGCCGGCGGGTTGCACAGGGCTGCCAAGACCATGGGGTTTTCCAGCTCAGAGGAAGGGCAAGCGCCAGCTGCAAGCCACACGGTGTGCTTTCTATTTTTAGCAAACTTGAATTTGTGTTACTGACCAGAATAGGAAATTTAATCCTTAAAACTCTTCCAGGTTGGGTTAGGAGAGGATTGGCCATTCAGCTTCATCCTTTGCCACAGACATGTGCTCCCCAATCTAAGCTTTTATTTAAAGAAATTCCACATCTGGTCCTTTCTGTTGGAACAGATAACCTTGGATGTGATTTTTAGGAACAAAGGGCTAGCGCTTCAGTGTGGTCTGCTCAGGAGATTAAAAGTGCTCCCAGGAATATTCCATGAGCCGTGGGGACCAGCCTGACCATCTCCCTAGGTCCCTGGCAGAGGGAAAAGGCAGAGATAGGCACGTACTTCCTTCCAGCCTCTGTACTTTTACTGAGCAGGTCACTGCAGCAAGAATGTAAGATTGTGGCATTGAGGTTTTTCTACTTTTTCAAGCCCTGGGCATGGAGAAATGTAGGCAGCAAAGTGATGCTGTGAAAAGGATGAGCTAGCCAGGAGTTCCTGGAAGCAGCAACTTCCTCTGTATGCCTTGGTAGGTGTCACTTTGTCAAGCTAGTGATCTGTGTGCCAGCCCTTGTGAGCAGGAAGCATTTCAGCTGATGCATCAACTTCACATACTTGCAGCTTAGCAAACTACCCTCATCCACATTCAGACTGAAATTCTCTTTCTGTAATTGTAATTCTCTGCTGCCAGTTCCCAGCTGGATGGCCTGAAATATGCTCTCTGCCCTGTGGAGGGATGCGCTGCTGCTCTTTTTTGCCACTTGGGCTGTAGAAGAGGAATCATAGAATGCTTAAGGTTGGAAGGGACCTCTAGAGGTCATCTAGACCAACCCCCCTGCACATGCAGGGTCACCTAGAGCACGTGGCACAGGACTGCATCCAAGCGGGTTTTGAAGATCTCCAGAGAAGGAGACTCCACAACCATTGGCCACCACTGAAAAGAGGCCAGCCCCATCCTCCTCACTGCCTCCCTTGAGGTACTTATAGACACTGATCAGGTCCCCTCTCAGCCTTCTCTTCTCCAGGCTGAACAAGCCCAGCTCCCTCAGTCTCTCCTCATAGGGCAGATGTTCCAGGCCCCTGATCATCCTTGTGGCCCTGCGCTGGACTCTCTCCAG
>NW_010578272.1:3216-16422 GCF_000705375.1 Tinamus guttatus
CGTTACGGCCGTTGCGCGGCTGTGAGGAACGTGGCGCTGGGACTCAAACACGAGTAACCTGGGTGAGGGATGACACCACAGCAGCTAAAATGAGAGTACCAACTAGCTGAAGTTTTAAGTAATAAGATTTTTTTTTTTTGATCACTGAGTTTAGGCCATACTTCAGTATCGTTTCAGAGGGACACAGTTGCATCTCGCCTCAGCACCCTGAGTTACCCACGCGTTCAGTTCTGTAGCATCACCAGCAGATGAGCACACCGGCAGCCCGCGATACAGTTCTATGACTACACGAAATTTCAACATGCACTGTTAAGACAGCTGGTGTTATCTGCCATTTACTTTACCGTTAGTAAGGACATATATCTTAGTGCTCATACTGTGATGAAAGCTCCGGACTGGTAGCTAGACCTTAATGGGGACTGTCCCCATTTCCACGTGTATACGCTCTGCTAGGTTACTTACCCTGCTGATAATTTCGGTGGTTGTGCTAAAGTGTGTGCAACTACCTGAGTTGTATGCATGTCCACTTTGCTATCCACTGATCATCTATGCGTTCTAACATTTAATGGAAATCAAAGTGAGTTTTTTATTTACTTATTTTTAGCAATTTTATATATATATTTTAATAGAAGGTGAGATAAAGCTTGGGTCTAGAACAAACCATGAAGATCTGATCTTTGAGCAGCCTTTTTTTCATATAATGTGATGGAAAAGTACAGCTGATGAACACTTTTTACAGTGTTTTTATTTCTGTATTTTTTTTCAGTTGGCTAACTGCTCTATTACTCAGATCTATTCATGTCAGATAGTAAATAGAAGACTAAAAAATACAGCTGAGTGAATTGTGTATTAGAAAACAGTCACTCAGTTCTAGCTAAAAGTATCTTTCCAATTTGTTCAGAGGATTTCTTTGCTGAATTCCTAAATTATATCTCAGCTGATGAAATAAGGTTTCTTTAAATATTTATTCCTAAAACAATTGATAAAATGTATATATTTTCTAGGAAGAAAAGCTGTGTCTGTCATGAGTACCCCTGAAGCAAATGACACTGGTGCATTTCAGTAATAGAATTTAAATCATGATTTCAGTCCCACTGAAAATATTGAACAATTCCATGGACAAACCCAAGTGAAGGAATGAGTCTTGTTTTGTCAAAATAAGAAAAATGGGGAAAAATGGGAAACCAGGTAGCTCTTCATGTTTTGCCAACTTTATCATCTTAAAGACGCAACGATGATTTAAATTGAACAAGAGTTCAACACAATGTTTTGATAGCTTATAAGAGCTCTAGGAATCCTGTAGTAATGTGAAAGCAACTTGCAATTGAAAACTGAAAAATAGAATAGTTAAAAGCTAAAGAAACTAATAATCTAGAACAATAGATTGCCTTTGTTTCAATTCTGGGTAGCTGAGTTTTTTCACCTACCTGCCTTACATAAAGTCACTTAAATATGTTTCTGCAGACAGAACCTTGAAACCGCTTACATGAGTATTGTTTTCTTATTTATCCGCATGGGCAAGGTCAAACTCTACCAAATTGTAATTACAGATTTATAATTACAGATTAGTTCTTGGCTATGTATTTGTGCAGTATCTATAGTTCTTTGAAGTCGCATGACTTTTTAAATTCAAATTAGTTTTTAATAGAAATGATTTATTAGACTAATTAGATTATATTTGTGGTGCTTATAAGTTCTGTTATTTTCTAGACAAAAATCCCATATTAGGGAGTGTAAAGTCCTTACTAAGGCAAAATTTCCACTGCCTGTAGTAAAGAACCTCCTTCTTTTAGATATGGATATCTGTTGCAGATAGCTTCTCTTTAAAGTACCATGCAATTAAATGCAGAAATATTGAGTAAAAGCTCAGATTCCTGGTGTAAAATACAATGTATGCATTTGACTTACAGACAGAAAATTTATAGTCTTAATGGTATACAGGTTGAAGTACAGAAAACATGTTTGTTTAGTTTGTTTAGTTATCTAATAATTATCTGATTACAGTATTCCTTTTAGAAGATAACTGAGTGTTGTGCAAGAAAACAAGGACGATGAGAACTTTTCTTAAGTTTTCACTTATCACATGCATTCTTCATATATGGTGTGGAGTTTATCAACACAAAAGTTCTGCAGGTCCTTCCTCTGTAGTGTCATGATGTGAAAACTGGAAAATATGAAAAGCAAAAAGATTGGAATGTGAGCTATAAATAAATAAAAATATATTTTATCGTTAACTACTACAGTCTTCAGGCCACTTTAAGATTGGGGTAGAAGATAATTCGGGTACAAGCTAGACTTGTTCTAACCAGGTATGAACTTGTTGGGAAATTGTTGGATTTAATTATTACAGCTTTTTTTTTTTTTTTTGGAGGTGGAACTTTGGGGGTTTTGTTTGTTTGAGACTTTTTTGGTTTTGTTTTCCTGCAGAAAGCATGGCTTTTATGTGCATCTGAAATCCATGAGAGCCGTGTCGTCGTGAAAAGAAATAGTTTTTTCCCAGCCTTAGAACATGTCTCACAGAAGGAGCCACCACATCATAGTCCTTAGTGACTAAAGTGACCTTTTTCATTTTAGTTGGATTCAGTATTTTAAAGTTAACAGCTGGTGGGAGCCTCTGAGCTCAGCTTTCTTAGCAGTGAAAGAGAGGTTTCTTTGTTTTCTTCCTTGCAGTGAAATCATTACCTCAGCCTTTACTTTCATGTTAGTGATTCAGATAAGAAACAAAGAAAATCTTCATGTACTCTCTTTGCAAAAGCTATTCATGACAAATATCTTTGATTTAAATGTAGTAATTAAATAAATATGTATGTTTGGAAAGGTTAAGGTCTGTCAATGTTGTTAAACTAAAGACTCCTGTTTACCTACAGAGCAGGTATTGTGCAAGGAGATGAAATAAGAGCTTCTCTGACCTGACTCCTTATTGACCTTAACCCAGATCACTCATGTTCAGTATTTGTAGAGCTGAGATCTTTTCTGTGATCTCTTCACAGACCGACTCTGCTTCAGACATTATTAATCTGTTAAAGAACAGATAGTCATCAGGAGATGGACTGGGACTGTTCCAAAATGAAAAACATAATTAAAAAGCTTCCAACCAATGGGGCTGTTATGGATAATTGATTCTTGCAAGTAGAAGTTTCAGGATTCGTGTAAGAACGCAAGGAAGTATTTTTAAATGAAGGGCTTTACTCGATAAATATAGTGTACACTCTGGGAATTTTGGAGTCTTGTGAAGATTTTATGAAGGGAATGGACAAAGGGCAGAGTTTTCAAGAGTTGTTTACTCCACATGTGCCTGTGTTTTTGCCTGATTTGAATTCTTCTGATGTTTTCAGAAACTGACTTCAACATCTGTAGGGTGTTTTAAATAAAAATAATGCTCTGTAGGTTTAAAAATATTCTGGGTTTGCCATTGAAAATGAAAGCTGAATTTTGCAAAACAGTTGGATATTTTTTTATCATATACTGATTAACTGGATTTTTTAAATGTTGATTTAGAAGTAACTCTTAATGAGACTCACAAGTCTTTTTTTTTCAATACTTCCTGAATAGACACTCACGATGGTAAGAATTAGACTTCTGAGCTAAATCCTCGTGTTCAAGTTGAATCATGCCTCCAGTTAATTTTATATCAGATGTTCAGAACTATTTCCCTTTACAATATTCACAATAGATAAACTGGCCCAAATGTTGTCTGTTTACATAACACCCCGTTGGCAATTTCTTCATCTCTTACATAGGTAGGGTTGGTCTCTTTCTCCCTGTGTTCATTTGTAGCTCAAAGAGGTTGGCTACAGAAAAGGAGAGGTGTTTTTGAGTAGTGATAGTTCAGTGCACGCTGGGCTTTCTGTTCATGAACTAGCAAACGATGCAGTCAGGAGTGATGTGCTCCCCAGGATCAGCCATCAGCACGGGATGGGTAAAGATTGGCGATCCGTTCTGAACTCTGCCGTTGTAGGAGAGCACTGCATGTCTTCTCTTACACTGAGCTAAATGCATCACTCTCTAGCTCATACAGGTAAGAATGCAGCCTTCAAATGGCATCACAGTTTTCTTGCTTCCATTTAGCTTTTCTGTCTTTAAGTTCAGTACAATGGAAAAAATCACTGAAGTCCTGAAAGCACTTGGTGTTAATAGCTTAATGGAGAGCTGAGAAAGAACCAAAGTTAAAATTCAATCTCACCTGAATGTTATACATATAAAAACTGTTGAACTCAAATTAAATTCTCATGTGAGTATTAAATGACAGTGTAGCCCTGAATTGACCCTTTAAGCAGGAAACAATACATATAATAGTGTGTTTGATGCAAAGAATACGCTACCTGTAGGTATGCAAGTGTTTGAACTTCATGAAGGGAAAGAAAGAATGAAAAATAAAGGAAGTTAAAAGGGGTGAAAAGGACACCTAAGCAAACTGAAGAAGAAGGATACATATAAAATAAGATCTGATTTTTATCTAGCTATGCTTTACTTTGAAAGTTGTCAATGCAAATTATATAAAAAAAATAGCTGGTACAAACTTTAGTCCAAAATCTCAATTTGATTAAGAATACAAAATGAGAAGGCCTTGCTAATTCTAGTTCTGATCATCAAACATATAAAAAAATTAACACATTAAATGAATCTGAATAAACCAGATTCAAATAACAGTTAACTAAATTTCCTACTACCTCTGTCATAAATCATTTCTTGAATTTAATCTCAATTAACTGCACCTACTTTCTTAGCGAGTCCAATGGCTTTCAAAATGCTTACCTAAGATCACAAATTGTTGATACAAAGTACTTGGCAGCAGTACTTCAGCTACTATTTTTCTTAACTCAGTAGTGATATATAATCCCTGTCAGTCAGAGGATTCGATCTGACTTTAAAAGCCTGCAAAAATGCTAGATTTAGGCTGAACTTACTCTTCCCATGATTTCACTGTACAGCCCCCAGGCAGTTTTGCCGGAGCAAAGGATGGGATGGCAGAAATGTAAAAGCAAATAACTAGATGTGGAAAGGTGACAGTGGGAATAGCTGGGAATTACTGGCGCATATTTCCTCACTGTGGAAAATATTATGCAACTGTAACAGCATAAGAATTTCATACTTACTCCACTGCATTTAGGAACATCCTGAAGTACAGACATTTTTTGAGGGGTGTCATGAAGTCTACAGGGTTAATTCACTGAGAAAAGACTATTTAGCAATTATAGGAATCGGCATTTGGTTGATTATTCATAGCCCTCTGCTGCACAGGAGTCCTGCTGTATTCAGATGTGACGCTTTGGTTCTGCATTGATAGAAATTAGCATTGTTTTAGGCAGTGAGCGCATCTTGACTCTTTTTTTCCCAAGATGGCCCAATGCCCCAAGTGCCAGTGATGTAACAGCTGCAGTGAGGACCTACCTTCTTTGGCATGGGGATCTCACTGTTCCATGACTGGAAAAGTACATGGGAACATCCCACTCTTGGAATTCAGCTCATACTGTTTGCCTGGAGACAAACGTTTTTTTCCCATGAAGCCCTGAGAAAAAATAAAAACAAATCATACCCAGCCCTAACCTCTTGCTGAACTTACTATTCACCAAAAAGCTGGATTCTTCATGATAGAATAGGTAAAGCAGAACTGTAGCAACAAGAAAGGAAGAGGAAACTTACTTCAAGGTGCAAGACAAGGAAATTGTAAGAACAAACAGCCCATAAAATGTCCTAAAGTAAATGGGAGAATGAATAGATGGGGGGAAAAATCTATAAAAGCCATCAAATACAAGAGATGTTTGCAAAGCTCAGTAAGAGCTTTTCTATTAGCCACTGATTTAGGATTCTGAGTTAGAAGACAACTGGCACAAGGTATTGGCTTCACTTAGTGGAGCACTTGCTATATTGCTAAGAAAGAAAAGTCTGGGAGCAGGTTCTGGGGCTCACCCACCAAAACCACCAGCCTTTCCCATCCATAGCACTGTGTGGTAACAGTGCCTACTCACACCGTGTTGGCTCTAGGATGTCTTCTGAAGACGAGTCAAGAAATTTTATAGGAAAGTATAGTAGGATGAAAGCTTTATAATGACGGAGGATCAGGCTGGGGGATTTTGTTTTCTGGAAGAAAGTTTTTGTGTCTTTATACTAATTGCCATTCAGGTTGCATTGGAAAGCAAATTAAATAAGCACTGCTGTCTGATCACTACTTGTAACTGAGTTTTCCTTCTCACAAGTGCGGAAAGAAATCCGGACAGGCAGCAAGCTGGCTCGTGCACGTAGGCACATCCGGGCAGCGCTGAGGATGAGCGTCTTTGTGAAGGGGCAACAGTCTTGTCCAAGGTGAGGGGCTTTGTTCTCTAAATCACAATTTCATGTCTTTGCTAAAACATTTCAACAAAAATGTGGTAGATTTTTCTCTAAAAGTTGCCATTTTTAAGCTGTTTTTTGCTCATATGTCAAGGTTGTTCGAATGTAGACTTCATCACCAAGATTACCTCCTTCAATCAGGCCTCAGTGAGGATTTCAAAAAACTCCCAAGTCATTTCAGGAACTATAAGAGCACTTCTGCAAGAAGTCAGTTATATTATTTCTGCTGAAACTCAAAGGTATTATGGAGTTTAGTAATAAAAGCAGTTTCTATACAAAAGAGCTAATGAGAAGGTCAAAATAGAGAGTCTCTACCTGAACACCAGACATTTCTAAGTCTGCTAGAATAAATTAGAAAAGATGAGATAAATAAAAAAGGATATGACTGAGAAAGGATTCTGCTCCTTGGATCTGCAGTTTTGCAAAGAAGAAAAAAGCCAATCTAAGCAAAAAGACATTCCAGCAGTTTGTGAGAATGTAAAAGCAGGAGGATACAGGTGCAAGAGCAACTGTATCCTAGTAAGTGCAAAGCAA
Source organism: Tinamus guttatus (assembly GCF_000705375.1). Next base: position 10,081 of record NW_010578272.1, read on the forward strand.
AGTTACTACTACAATTTCCTCTGGTCCAGGTGAAATTCAATAGAAAATAACACTTCCTGTAAAAGTACTAAGGGGAAACATAATATGCTTTTCTTGGCTGACAGAGCAGAAAAGAAACTTAGAGGACTTATTCCTGCTCTTTCTTGAAAGCTAGACTGTGAGAAGAAAGGGATGAAGGTTGAATATATTGATTGAGATATCTGGTAACCTGTGAATACGGCTCAATGTATAGAACAATATGCCTTTTTTGCTTATCTTACACTAAACATTTAATATTTGCTCTCTTATTTCCTTAATAAGGGTGAGAGTTTCAGCTTAAAAAGTTTCCGAATGAATAACATATTGGGTCTCGGTATCTTTTGGTCATCAGCACTGCTTGTGTCGGGGTCTGACTCCGCTGCACTGAAGTAACTGGGCTATAGCACCAGGTGGGAGGATCGTTTTTCTCTGGGAGAGAGAAGAATGAGCTGCTGTAATGCACCACGGCAGCAGAGGCTGAGAACACAAACGAGCAGCCATCCTTTGAAGCCTTTTGCTTTTCAGGATTTCACTCCCTGTTTAAATGCATATGCTATACCTATTAAGAAAGCCACTGTTTTCAAACTATTTTCTAATTTATAATACTTATTGCTTCCCCCATCACACAGTCAATTTCCAATGAACTGTTTTAGAAAGGAAAATTTCAGCAATAAGGAGTATTTTTTTTAATGCAGATATCTTATGCTGTGTATAAAATTATCACGAACGTTCTGGAGCGTTCTGTAACGTTGTGTTATAATCTGATGGTTTCTCAACAGTTTATTACTATACATAATACACATTAAAATGTAATTGTTCTTACTACAAAATGATGAAAGTTCAACATGTAGTTTCTGGAAAAAGAGGTAACAATAATTAAATCAGAATCATAGAATGCTTAAGGTTGGAAGGGACCTCTAGAGGTCACCTAGTCCAACCCCCCTCCATGCACAGGGTCTCCAAAAACATGTGATAATAATTATAAAATGTGATAAATATGTGATAAAATCATTTATGTGATAAATAATTATATAAAAAATGAGAGTTTTTCAGTTTGTCATAAGTGCTAAGTGAAAATTTATACATTCTCATTCATTTTTCAGGACCTTGGTCCGTGTTACATTAAAGAAATTTCCTGTAGTTACAACACTAAGTGAATGCTGTTAAAAAATTACTAAAATTAATTTTAATTGTGTTCACGTTTCACTTAATTTCATACAGTACAAGTTTAAATGGATGTCTAAATAGTTAGAAAACTTAAGGCATTACACATTTTAATACTAAGGCACTTAAGTAAAAAATATCCAGTTCTTGTCAGTATAATAAATACTTGCATTTTTACAAACTAAATTAAAATAATAGCCTTAATGTTATAAATTCATGCATTTAAATTAGAAAATGCCCAAAGTAGAAAAAAAGGCCAAGGTTTGGAGGGCTCTCTTCTCAGAATGCAAAATGGCAGCTACACAACAGTAATGTGCCTTTCTGAATATTACTGCTGGTTTCTGGAGAGAAAATCACAACAAAAGATGAGTGTCTTTTAGCCACATGATTCTGCCATGCTGCCATGGAGTACCAAATGCATAAACATAGTACAGTAAAATAGAAACAAATCTTGGAAAAGGTCAAGCTGCTCTAAAACCGTCTGGTCTAAATAACTTCAGGAGGTGCTGCAAGTCTTCAGCTTTTTGGTTTGTTCGATGTTCCAACACCAACACTTAGGTCTAAATTTAACACTAATATTATCCGAAGTGCACAGAAAGTCTGTGTATCCAAAGAAAAAGTGTGTTAGATCTGGGAAAATACCAGAGTAGAAAGTGCAGGAATGTTATTGGAGAGCTGAAAACAAAGTTACCTGAAGAATATGGGAAGTTCTGCCACTTTGTGTAAATAGTCAAATATGATGAATTAAGATATCGTACACTGAAAATCCTTCGTAGATAGCAGTTTTGTTTTTAAAATTTGCCAAAATATTGTAATACCTGAGGTATAAGTGCTTACAATCACAGAACCAAACAGACCTCCCCCAAAAATCCCATTATTGATTTAATAATGGGATGAAGTCGCATCCTCTTGTGCTACATTTTGCTGGTTCTCCTCAGGTCCACAGTTCAACTACAGTGTAACTTGGCTGTGATTTTAATGGCTTTACGATGAAATGCTACAGGGAACGAAGGCAGTTGTTCACGCGCTAAAACCTTCCCGTGGCTGCAGAAGCCCAGTACAATGGCATGCTGCTAAAGGAAACTCTGCTGTACTGGCTCTTCTGTCAGAGGAAGTGTTAAAATGAAGGCCTGCTTAGTTTTCTGTCATGACAGTCCTTTTACAGATCCTCTACTTGGCCTGTACTGGGAGAGGAGCTCAGCAGTGTGCGGGATGACACTTGCCAGCTTTCCTGTCCAGCTGATGTCACTGCCAAGAACCTGAATTGCAGGTGATGAACTTCTGGCTCATCATGTAGCCACTGCAAGATTTCTTTAAAAGGTCAAATACAGAAGTTGTCAGTTAAATTTCCAAGGGCATCAACCACAGAGCCTGCCATCATAGACGCAGATGATGGAAAAAAGGAGGGATGGCACCAGCGTATGCAAACCCTCTGTTACTGTGAGAGGTAGATACTCCTTCTGCAACTGCAGCCATGTATGGATGTCAGTCCTGTTATTTTGGAAGGTGATAGACCCAACTGTCACTCAAAGGAGAATTTAAGAGCTGCTCAGTCAAATTAATCACCTGAGCTTGAAGCTGGGGTGAAATAAGAATGTTTAATGAACTTACGGAGTGAAGTTGAAGCAGCTGCACCAAATTACCATTGTAAATTGCATCCTGCTGTGCTTATATCCTATATACTTGAATAATCATATTAAACATATGCTATTTCAATGCAATCAGAAGTCCACTCATAAATAGATACTGCTGGCCTCTCGCATTTCCAAAATCTTAAGATTGTACTAAGAATGCTTAAAAGCGCTTTTCCTGCTAGAAAGCATGGGATATGCAGTGTTATAATTAGTGTCATTGACTTCTCTTGCTTATCGCATACTTCCAGGATCAGTTAGGAGGAAAAATACACTGACTTACAATGTACTGAAACACACTGATGCTCTCCCTGAACAGTAAATTTTTCTCCTAAGCTGTGAACTTGCAACAAACTACAACTAGTTGTGATTTTTTTTAATATAAAATGCCTTTAGCAGTTTGGGGGAAAAAAAAAAAAAAAAAACAGATACAGCCGCATTCATGAGTAGGTCAAGACCAATGTAGGTCAATACAGGGAAAAAACAAATGTGCAGGTAACAGTGCAGGAGTTCCCAAACTGCAGTATGGCCAAAGCCCAGCACGGAGAGGCCTGGTCAGAGGTGACTCGAGCTGTGGGACCAACGCTCGCAGCCAGGCAGCTGGGGACAGCGGTGGCACCCGGGCACCAAGACAGACCCCGCTGGGGGCCTGGCACTCAAGCAAGGGCAGGACGGAGACTTCAGCTCTTAATCTGGCAATCTGGGGTAGGGGGAGTAGGTTGGAGGCAGCCACCGTTGTAGCAGCAGAAAAGAGGACAGGGAGCAGCTGTCGTCACGGCAGATGATGTTCTAGCTTCTTATAAAGCAGAGCAAACGGATAATGAACAATACAGGGGACTGGCATAACTTGGAATGAATAATAATGAAAAAAATTTTAAAAATGAAATTCTATCATTACTGTAACACCCATTTAAGACCTTAATGTAACATAGTTGTTGCAAAACAAATACAGTGGAAAACAGCAGAGCTGTATTCATTTTAATTTTACTGACAAAACCATACTTTTATATGTTCCTTACTAAATTAAAAAAATCTTTGACATTTGTTAAAACAACTTTCAGAAGTTTCTCTGTGAACATAAATACATTTTAATCACTTGATTTGACATCACAAGGTTTAATCATATAAAGTGACAACAACCACTTGGTGAAAATATTTTAATTAGATAGTTTTGACTGCAATTTTTATTATGAACAAGACAAAAATATATATTAAGAGACTGAACCTGCTGTATCTGATAGTTAAAGTTTTTGCATTTATACTTTTAATATATGCAATATTTCTATAAATTCAGATATTTTAACCAGAGAGATTTTATAAGAGAATACCAATGTAGTTTCTGGGAACCACGATGCAGTTTTCCCTATCACCACAGCATCTACTTGCAAAAATTTTCACTGGGTTTCAATCACTATTAGGAGATCAATTCATGGTATAAAACCTCCCCTCCTTGGAAGGATTCTATGTTTGGTTAAAAACTGCTAAATTCAAGTAACTTTATCCACACAACTGTTTGCTACCTATTTATACGCTTCTGTGTTTTCTGTGTTTGTTTTATTCTTTTGTTTATAATTGTTTTTGTGACTGCAATATAATGGTCTCCTCCACAGTGCAATTTGTGGATTTAATGAATGGATAGTCTTTTATATAATCATGAAAACACCTGGCAAGATTTATGGTATTTAAAGATGGTGTTTTAAAGCCATTTGTTTAGCCTGTCAATTTTTAGTCCATGTGACATCACTTACCAAATTCAACTGCATTACTAATTAAAACCTTAAAGTAGCTTTACATATACAGTTAGCTCCATTGCTAGGGAAATTTTCATTGAATGGCCAAAATTACATACATGAACTTGACAGACAGATTTAATAATCTATTTTACAGTATAAATTTAACAGGTTATATAAGCCTGCATATACAAGCTACAGTGCATAAACGGGACGTCAGTGATGCCATCTCTAATAACATAAACATAGTAACATAAAACACTTATTTCATGGTGAGTTTTTAACCGTGAAAATCGTATCTGCTCTTACAATAGTTTCTGCAAAAAAATGCCAAACAACCCAAGCTTTAATAAACATTCTTACCTATAAATTATATCCATCAGTGAAAGAACTTTAATACAGTTGGCAGCAATTATTTTCACTGCCTCTTAAAAGTTGTATAAAAAAATAGACATTTTCCATAAAATCAAAAAATATCTGAAAACAGATATGCAGCACTTCCCAAATATTCTGTGATACTTTTTTTTAAAAAGAGGAGGAATCCAGGAAAGTTAAATTCTGCTCTCACATACACAAACAATTTAAATTGAGACCAGTGAACATAGTGTTTGCATACCTGACAGAAGAATTTGACTCAGTCTGCAAGTCTAAAATATGAAAGCTACAAAAGGTAGAAAACCCTTATTTCAGAAGCTTAACTTTGTCCTTTAAAACTTTAAATTTGGGATTGTTACTGACTTTCTTATTAAATATGACTAGAATATCCTCTTCTGATTTGTGAGGTTCGCCAGCTACTGCGTAATACTGAGCTATAACCTGCAAATACAAATAAAAAGGTACAGTTTAGAATCAACAAAGATGCTTCCATTTTAGGCAACAATACATTCATTTCACTGAATTAAAACTATCAAGGAATCTACTATGCAATTAATGCACAAGGAACTTGTACTGAATTCCCTCTAAATTCCAGTGAGCACTGAACATGCCCTGTTGCCATACTATCAACTGCTGTTCTGTTAAATAATAGTCATTTTTTGTTATATATGAAAGGATTTTACAAAGATATGTATTGGGGAAAAAAAAAGACAAAATTAAAACCAGCGTAGGTTAAAAAAAGTAATACTTTACCTTTTTTCTTAACTTTTTGATCGAAATTTCGTTGTCTGGAGCCTGTTTCAGAACAGCTTTGATGGTTCCCTTCCAGTTAAATTTGCCTATAACATAAGTAGGCACATAACAGCATTAATAATATTTGGTATTTCCAGGTCTTCTTCTCTAGCGGGAACTAACTTTCAGCCTACTAATTTTGGGAGCAAGTCAGCTACCAGGAGAGTTTATTGCTGTCTTGCTGACCTTACACCAGCGGAACGTTTCCAGCCTAAAGGCAGGTCGGCTCTTTCTGAAAATCACTAACAGGGCAGCCATTAACCTCACTAACTTCCCCAAGGAGGCTCAGGCCTGCAAAGGTAGCCAGCATAGCAGAAGCAACACAAAAGGGAAGTAATTCAGCAACCAGCATAGCCACAGCGTAGAATGGAGCAAATATGTATATGTTATGGCTGTGGCAGAATTTACTGCATGGCCTGCTGTAAAAACTGTGTACTTATATACTGCTTTAGGCTTTTTGCCAAATAATAATGACATAATTTGATAGGTCTATTAACTCTCCAAAATCCCCCTTTAAGAATACCTTTATCTGTTCCTGCACCTTCTTCACTAGCATTGGTGTCTTCTTCTGTTCCCACGTCTCCTGAAGCATTTTCATTTTTCATTTTCTTTGTTGTGAGATGAGGTTCCTC
>NW_010578272.1:23445-54028 GCF_000705375.1 Tinamus guttatus
GCGTGCCGCTCGGCGTGGGGGTCGGCGCTGCGCCCTGAGCTGGGGCCTCCCGGGGCTGCCGAGGGGCTCTAGGGCTTTTGCAAGGAGGGACTCGAGCAAATAAAGGAGTTTTCCACCAAGCGGGTATTACATATTCATTTTAAAGCCTGCCAGAAAGGTACAACAGGAATAAACGTGCAGTAGGAAGAAGTACAGTGTGATGTGACCGGAGGAAACGTGAATGGACCGGGAGGAAACAAATTGCAGTCGTGCAGACAGAATTTAAATCAGGAACTTTTAACGTTGGTCAGAATTGGGAATGAGTGACACTTTCTTCCCGTTCTTTGCCCATGTTACTCATTGATTAACATAAAAACAAATGTAGCTGCTAATTGCTGAAAAGTGTGGAGTCTTCCTTCCACGCTTGAAAGCGTGAAGGGGAAAAGGGTCATCCTCTGCTTTAAAATATGGAAGGGTAGAATGTAAACGTGGATTTTGTGGGAATAAGTTGTTAGTTGTTTTCTTTCTCACCTGTTTGATAAATGGCTTTTAAAAAAAACATCGTCTTGCTAAATCAAAAATTACAATTTTTTTTCTAGTGAATAAGAACCACGTGGGAAATGTATATAGCTAGGACAGCAAAGAGATTGATATGAATGTTAATACTGATGAAGCTGATATAAAACTGATACTGCAAAGTTTACCCATTACTGTTTACGTAGATGAACTGATGTTTTTCTCTGCAAATGTTTCCATACTGTATATCTTGTAGGTCTGATGTGTTCTTACCTGAGAATGTAAATCCTGCCAAGGTTGTCTAAATTGCTTTGTTTGTGTGTGTGGTTAGAGTCCAGTTTATTTGCAACCCCATTAATAAACATTTTTTGCAGAAGCTCACTGTATTAGGCAAATATTAGGCAAAAAATCATTAAAAACAGTGTTTTTTCTCTTCCTATACTTCTTGCTTTGTAGACACAAAGTAGTAGTGAGCAGTTCTGTTATTTATCTTTAAAAGAGATAAATGTTTAGATTCAGGTCTAGACTGAAGTCTGTTTCCTTTGGGAGTGAAAGAAAATTGTAAAAACATTCTTCATATTCTACATTTATTTTGCAATTCAGTATTAAGAATTCATCTGAGCATTTTATTTCGTTGTAGGTAATTTGTATGATTTTCTAGCATGGACACTGTCGCTGGCCATAGTTGTCATCTTCTCCAGCAGCTACATGAGCAGCGTATTCAGGGTCTTCTCTGTGACTGCATGTTGGTGGTAAAAGGTGTCTGCTTTAAAGCACACAAAAATGTATTAGCTGCTTTCAGTCAATATTTCAGGTATGTAGTAAAAATATTTACTACTAATGAGCAGAATGCTATTAGTTGAGTTTATCTCCAAGAGTTTTTTTTTTCTGCTATTTACAGACTATAGTAACTATTAGGGTTTAAAGGCAAACAACAAATTACTTGGCCAGAAAAAAAATCCGTATCTGATGTTTTTCCTAATTTAAAAACCGAGATCATCCTAATTTATCTTCTTGACATATCTAGTTAACTGCTGGGCGTTTAGGCTTTGGAATTGTCTTTTTTTCAGTTGTTTGCAGTGCCTCATGTAATGGATTCTGAAATTGACCTGCAGCCAATATTTCAGTATAAAAGCATGTCAATTTGTAAGGAGTTGTGTTACTATGTGAACAGAGTCACATGAGGGATATAGTGGGTGAAACAATTCAAATTATCCACTTCTGTTTGATAGCGGCCAAAAATAAAATTGAATATAGGTATAATTATCCAATCTCTACTTAGAGCAAATTCTCACAGAGACTGTGTCTGTGTTAGGTGGCTCATTAAGCAATGGCACTGATTTCTTTTCCTGTAGCTGGGAGTAAGCTGGTAGATCCTGAAGTTTTTAGGCCTTGCTCTTGAAGCATCTCTAAAGCTTGACTGCCAATTCTAATGGCAGAAAAAGACTTTTGTATTACTACAAGGGGGGAAAAGGAAACAGGTTGACTTAAAATTTTTCTCTTAGTATTGAAATGCTGCTGTTGAAAGGGATGTAAACTTTAAGAACTTCAGCTGAATTTTCAAAATAGTAGAGGAAAATTAGAGATTCAACTAGTATTATAGTTCTCTGGGGCGCTGGTGAACAATTCATTTAGACTCTCAAGTGGTGTATGCTTAGTGTAATTCTGGTTCTAATCTAGATAGTATAGGCTGGATTTATGGAAGAGTTTGAATCTGTGCACTGGCGTCAGAGTTGCAGGATGGGGATAGCATAAGTTAAGTACAGGGATACGTCTGAAACCCTAAAGTTTTGAAGCTTAAGCACAGACTCCTGTTTGCTTAAGATTCGGAGCTCATTGAAATCGTGTTCACCATTAAAGAAAGTTGGGGAATTATCCCAGAAGAGGAATAATCAAGTTAAGGTTGTGTTAGCTTTTTTTTTTTTTTTTTTCTCTCTGTAGGAAGATAGCCACACAGGAATAGCCTGACCCCATTTCTATATCATTTTTGTGGGAGTACCAGGTTAGAGACTGGGGATTTTGGTGAAGGAGTTTCTGGTTGAGGCAGGGCGCCAAGCCACTCAATCTAGGACTGATTATGCAAATGACTACTTTATGTCAAATAACATAAAATAATATAAAATACTCTGCCTTATTTCATCAGGACTCTTTTTCAGAATTCTTCAGGCCAGAAGAATGATGTCTTTCACTTGGACATTAAAAATGTAGGTGGGATAGGCCAAATCTTGGACTTCATGTACACGTCTCACTTGGATCTTAGCCAGGACAATGTACAAGCTATGTTGGATATTGCGCAGTGTCTCCAAGTGCAAAATGTGCTAAACATTTGCCACACCTTTCTAAAATCTTCTACAACCATTGAGCAGCCAGCCAGCATGCCTTGTAATAGTGTATTTTCTCTGCAAAGTACTTTGACTACAGATTCCAGCTGTGCCAGTGACAGTTATGGAACAAACCTACTGCACGAATGTTCATCGGACACACAGGCTAATAAGGCCTTGATTGAGCACCATTCCCATGGATCACAGTCTGTTAATCTTCACGTGCCCTCAGGTGATGTACAGAAACAGCCACATGACTCCTTAGATGGCAGTTGCACAGAACTTCCTTTTAAACAGCCAAATTATTATTACAAACTACGCAACTTTTACAGTAAACAGTTCTACAAGCAAAATGCTTGCTCTAATCATGAGAGAATAGCAGAGCAATCATTTTCTTACAACACATCTACAGAAATAAGCGCAACAGAGAATAATTCTTGTACGGTCAATCACCCCGAATGTATTCTGGAAACCTCTGATCATTTACCTTCAAACTTTCTGGTTCAGTCCTTGAATGAAGCTCCTCCAGACCAAGGTTCAGAAAGCACGTTCTTACAGCCCGCCAAGCAGATGCGTCTGAAAAAAGCAGTACACCTCAAAAAGTTAAATTTTCTAAGATCTCAGAAGTCTGCAGAGCAGCCACCTGAGCCTAAAGGAGATGACAGTGGAATAACAAGAGTAATTGAATCTGTAGATGAAAATGCCATGGGGGTGACAAATGTCAGAGTTACTGAAGAAAAGGAAACTGAAGATCTAGGTAATTCGGAGACTTTTGAACAAACTGTTGAAATGGAAAGATCTCAAGGCCCTTTGGAACAAGAAGGGCAATCACAGACTCTCCAGGCGCAGAGGCAATATGCTTGTGAATTATGTGGGAAGGCTTTCAAGCATCCAAGCAATTTGGAGCTTCATAAACGGTCTCATACAGGTACAGTTATTTGTCTGCACACCAAATATTTGAATTAAAGAGGATATTTTGGGGTGTCTCTTGATTTAGAACTGCTGATTACAGAGCAGCTTGCCAAAGTGTTTCTTCATGAATAACTATATAGAAAAGAAGACTGTAAGACTGACTGCAGTTTAGCATGCAGCTTTAATTGTGTTAAAGATTTCCCCTCTTTTTTCAGGGTTCTTTTTCAAAGAATGTTGTGTGATATTTCAATGAAAATTTAGTGTTTTAGCCTGCATTTGGAAGAGGCAGTGCTTCTGTATGTTTGCAGAATGAATATATATGTGTTTCTTAATTTTTCATTCTGTGGAAGAGGCATATATATTTGCACTTTTTGTGCATATGTATATCTTTCCTCCATCCTCTCCTCCCTATAGTATTTTTTTCGTGCCTGTTATCTGATTTCATCCAACATGACAGGCATATTTTAATTTTTTACAAGTTTTAGGAATAATTGGTCAGGAAGAGGGAGGGAGCATGCAGAGGAGCCCCAGCTGAGGAAGAGTCTGAAATCAGTAAAACATGAGTTTGCCTTAGAGAACTACATGAGATAGAGACCTTATCGGTACTCCAGCTATGAGTAACTTGTCAGAATTTGCTCTTCCTTAGACATCCTTATTGTTGGAAGAATCTGAATTTCATGAGTTCTGGTGTCCATTAAGCTACTTTTTTTTTATAAGCCTGATTCCTGAATGATAGACTTAATTGCCTTATATTTCTGAGTCCCACACATTATTTAAAATAATTTTAGAAGAGGTAAACTAAACTTTGAGCCTTGTGTAAAATATCTTCAAATCCTGCTTGGCCACAGTCCTGTGCCACGTGCTCTAGGCGACCCTGCGTGTGCAGGGGGGTTGGACTAGATGACCTCTAGAGGTCCCTTCCAACCCTAAGCATTCTATGGTGCTATGATTATAACTTAACAAGGGTGAGAGGAGAGGGCTGGGTTTATAAAGATTATAGAGAAAACAGACAAGAGCCCCCAGACAGGATTTTACAGTTTTTATTTCTTTTTACATACAACATGAGCAGCAAGCACCAGTGTAGGAAGTGGAAAAAGAAGAAAAGAGTTGTAAGAATTAGCAAGATTATTAAGATTTATTTCAGTTAATTTCTCTCTTCTTGTTTGAGGTGTTAATATTTACACATGGTTCCGCTCAACTCGAGCTGTGGTTGATGTTTTATGTTCCTCAGCACTGCCTTACGTGAACACGTAATTAGCTTATTTATATATAGTGTAGGAAAACTAATCCTAGAGTTGGATTTTTGTTGTTGCTGTCCTTCTCCCTACTAATTTGAGTTTAGACTGGATCCAGGTGTTCCATGTCTGTTTGGATAAGTTTTGTTCTTCCAGTAGCTTTCAAAAATGTCATATGTGCTAAATGTCAAAGTTTAAGAACATGGGTTTAACAAGTAAGAAGCACATCAAGGAAAGATGAGAAAATTGAGACAAAACTATGACTGGGTATACTTTTTTGGTTTTAGGTATCGAATTGGTGCAAAAATACCTGAAAATTCAAAGTAAGCTAGTGAGTAGCATGTTAATGAAGGAAGGCTCTACAGCCTTTTATACAGGGCACATCTGTGTCATTAATATTAGGTGTTCTGCTACTTAAGTAATAATTTAGTATATCATCAGAACCATTTCTGTCATTCCAACCATCACTTCAGAAAGCATTGTTAAATATCACAAGTTTCTATCTAATAATTTAAAAAACAAAGTTCATTTTCTGCAATTGCGTAAAAGAGTAAGCAGGCATATAAGTGTTATAGTGTGTATAGAAAGTCCTCCAAGTCCGGGTTTGGTGAACAGATGTCTTGAGGACCTGACTTTATCAGGAAGCCCATAAACGACAACCCTTTCAACAATGGTGTTTCGGTTGCTTGGCTGTAGGGAAAACACACATGAAATTCTCTTTCCAGGAAAAGTAGGATTGCTAAAGAACTTACAAGTTAGCATAGTTGGATTGAGTTCCCTGTGTGAAATGCAGATATTCTGGATGGGTTGGCTGGTCTAATTAAGTTCCTAGTGGGTATTTAAAAGAACCTCAAACAGAACCTGTTTGATGGATTGTAAGTTTGATTTGGAGGTTAGAATTTGTTTTCATTAGATAAACTAGCTGTTGTGGTAGAATCTGTATGAAAAAAGGGAATCAAATATGTTGCTCTTTCCCAGTAACATCTAGTTAGTGTCCTCCCCCAATACCATATAGGTATTCTATTTTAGAAAATATTTTCAGCAAACACTTAGTAAAGAAGAAGTGGAAAGAACACTGTTTATAGGATGGAGAAAGCCAGAAGCCAAGCTCTGCTTTGATGTAATATACCAGGGATCCCCAAGCTTTTCATTGTGAGCTTTGCTTGAGCATCTTGAGCTTTGCAAGTGCTCCATGTCTCGCTGTGTCCCTCCCCAGGTCACCCTAGGAATACCACTACTGCCTTCAGGTCTTTTACCACTGAAACTAGAGCAGCCCAGGTTAAATACATTAGATTTGACCCCATTACTGTGCGCTTTACCTTCATCTCTCTTCATCTCTTATTACAGACTGTATTGAACAAGAAGGGTGCAACTGAATTTAGAAGACATAAGGTAGAGCAAGGGTTTAAAAGTAAAGTTCTTTGGATGTTTGTTTAAGCATGCTCTTCAATGTAATTTTTTTTTCCCCAAATTTCTCAATTGCTGTTAATCTACCAGTGCTGTTTGAGAAGATTTGTGAGACTGTTGATTTTCAATAGGGTTCTGCTTAGGAATTTAGTCTTAGAATCATAGAATAATATAGGTGGGAAGCAACCTCTGGAACTTATCCCGTCCAACCCTCTGCTCAGAGCAGGTCCAATTAGATCATGTCACTTACTACCTTTTCCAATCAGGTTCTGAATATCTTCAGTGACAGAGTATCCACAACCTCCCCAGGTAACCTGTGCCAGTGTTTGACCATACTCACGATGGAAAATTTTTCCCTGCACCTACTCAGAATTTCCCATACTCCAGTGTGTGTGTTGCCTCCTTGCACCATCAAGGAATAACTCAGGAAGCAATTAGCCTCGCTGTACCTGAGGGAAGCTAGAAAGCTTGAGTAATCTGGTATTTCTGGTAGAATTCATTCCTGAAACAGGATACTTGATGTGCCAGGTGGTTTGGAATTTTATACAGATGCAGAATTGTTCTCCTGGAGCTAATGTGATGTTTCTTTTGCAAACAAAACTTAATTTATCTTTATCAAGGGGGAAAAAAGAACCAGCTATCCAGAAAAAAAAAATATGTATGTCGGGATTGTTCTAATTAGACTGCATGTAGCCTGTGATGATGGTTTGGAGAAGTTAGAGCTTCCAATTCCCTCCTTCACTCCAACATAGCTGAAGGCAGGGAGGACTTTGTTCAGGTGATGGTCTTTGCCAACAAGACCTTTTTGCAGTACATCATTTTTTTCAGAAATTGCCAGAAAATTTCATCCTCCGACCCAAGTTATCCCAGTGCTTTTATGGTTGTCAGAAGCCTTCCCAATTCTCAAAAGCCCTGGCTCCCTGTTTGATCCATTTATGGTTGTGCTCTCAGTACCAGAATTTAGTGTTTTGTGCCTTTAAAGCCATAATGAAGTCAAGCCTGTGTATCCTTTTTAAATGAGTTATTGTTTTAGGGTATTTTTAGTTGAATAAAAGCTTTCTCAAAATTGCCATTGAATTTCTGCTTGTTAAAGAATGGAAAAAGTAGGTTTAGGCTCAAGCTGCTAGAATAGCTGGGGGGTTGCTATCTGTCTGTGAAGCTGTATAATTTCCAGTGTTGACTCTGGGGTTCAAAATCTAAAAGAATTGATCCAAGAAGTTAGAGATTAGAAGTTAGAGAAAAATTGAGTCCTTGATGCTGAAATTTATTTAAACAGCATTGTTTCTATTTGGCGGGAGGAATGGAAAATGGAAATTAAACACTTAGATATTTTAAATGGTGCTCTTAATACTTAGAAGAATGGAGAAGTACTGATGCAGAGATAGTAACTTCATGGAAAATAAAGTTAGAAATGGCAAAGAGAGGTTCTATAAAATCAGGAAAATGATTTAAAAAAATAAACAAACTCTTGAGACAGGTTTTAAATTATCACTAATCTGAAACACAGTCCAAGATTTCTCCTCCTTCTGGAAATGAGTGCATTTAAATCACAGTTCTTTAGCTACTCTGTATCTTGGGGCTAGATAAGGTATGTATTGTTTTGAAGGGATAGACAATCTCATGAGAATATCCATGGAAATCTGATTCAGTGAATTCAGTAGTAATTGAATTTTTTTTTTGAATATTCTAACAGATGCACAAATACTTTATCAACAGTGCAAAAATCAGGAAACCAAAAACAATTTAGTAGAGAAATGATCTTTGTGAATTATTTAGCAGAGAAAAAAGTGATTCAAAAAGTATTTCAAACTGGCAGAGAATTGACTTAGTGTGCAGTCTCTAGACTGAGAGTAAAGTAATTTTCAAAAACTTAATTGGATTGCCACTAGCTTTTTTGTAAAGCCTGTTTTGCTTTGTAAAGCAAATGTTTTTGGGATTCAAGAATAGTGCCTTTATATAAATTCAGAGTTCCTGGAGCAAAATACTTTGCGTAACTATCAAGTACTGTTTTGTTGCATAGGATAACTAAGAATTTTAAAGCAAATGTTTGTTGGAAGTGAATAGTTACATGTTGATTGGGCACAAAAACGGATTCCTTTCAAATTAACTTGACTGCTTTTCAGATTGAGTTTGAGAGGGCCTTTGTGCATACAAGTGGCAGACTGATGCACTTTCCGTAGTTTTTGTTGTTGCTGCAGCATAGCCCTGTCATTTTCTGTTTTTCCTGAAGGTGCGCGTCTTGCTTCTGGAAAAAAAATAATTAAAAAATGATAGAATTCCCATTCATATTGAAACTCTTCTACTGAAATTAAAATAAATAAATAAATTCTGTTTCTAAGGAACACTGCCTTAAAGGTTTAATGCTAAATGCAGAATCTGCCTCTTAAATTTTCCCTTGAATACATGGTGTCCTTTTGAGGATATTTTTACTTTTACATTATATGTTTTAAAAGGAAGCATACCAAATTGAAACATTTGTATTCTGTTGCAACTATTAGAAGTTCTGTTTCTTCTCCTTTTAGGTGAGAAACCTTTTGAATGTAACATTTGTGGGAAACACTTCTCACAGGTGGGAATATTTTATTTTATGGTACTTACACTTGAAAATGAAATGCATCTATATATTGATTCTGAAAATAAACTTGAATGGTTTCAGGTCTATAGATTTAATACCTTAGCTCAGACCTACCTTACTTTACAGATAAAATATTTAGATGTATCACTTGAAAATATCAAATTTAAAGTTTTACATTTCTTTGACATGTTTTGTTTCTTTGATTCTGTCCACCCGCAGATTTCTGTTATGTATTTTCATCTTTCAGTGAATGTTTACCTACCTAGAGCCACAACTGTGTTTAAAATACAGAGAACATACCCTCTCAGACTGTGCTTTTACCCTATGCTTAGGGATAAGTTTTGAATAGCTTTTCACATAAATGTCTGAAACAAATACACATTAGAATTTTATATAATTTACTGTGTTCATAATACTGTTTATTTTCCTAGATGGCAAAAATGAAGTGTAGTTTTTGAAGGTCAGCTAAAAGGTCATCTGTATAATTGGGCTCCATTTCTATCTGTAGAAGAAATTTTCAGCAAAGTCTACCTTAAGTTAGAAAACAGCTATGTTTAGAAAAAAAAGAATTAAAAAAACTCTTTTAATTCCTTTTCCATATCCTAACCCTTAGTTGTCTTAATTTAACTTCCAATGCTTGCTTATAATTCATCAGTAATTCTACAAACATGGTGCCCAATTATCTCACTTAGGTTTCCAAAATTTATGCTTCTGTTTCAATTTTCTGAACAACCCTGTTTTTTCGACAACCCCGGGGTTTTCTACAACCCCAGTATTTTTGCTTGCCTGTTCCCCAGTTGGGTAGCCCACCCATGGGGCTTCCTTGGCCAAGGAAGGATTTGGGGCAGTTTCACACTCCGCTCCATAATCACCCTCATCTTCGCTGGGGGTGAATATGGCACTACCTGACAGGGAGCAGTACTGTGGCGTCTGCCATAGCAGCCCAGTTTGAATGGAGCTGGGGCTGCTTCTCGGCCCTTCCACAGAGCAGTTTCATTCATTTCAATTAATAACCTCTTAGGGTATGGGAATGGATATTCCCCTTGACCAAACTGCATTAAAAGTGCTTTGGGGAATGGTATTTTGAAGACTTGATTATTCCTGTGGGGGAGAGGGAATAAGAAATTTCACATCTGTGACAGATTCTTCATAAAACATGCATTTTTCTAACTAAAAAAATAAGAGGAAATTCATACACCCTTTTGTACACTCTTAAACAGCTTCCTTCCCTCAGTTGTCTAAAGGTATAAGTGGATAAATAGAAATGGAAAGTACTGATACTTCCAAAATGTGACCCGTAATTTTCAGCTTGCACATTACATTTTTTTTCTGCTCGTAAAAGGCAACTTGCACACCTCTGAGATGCTCTTCTTTTCATCATGCAAATAAAGTAAGGCCCCACATGCTAGAAAGTCTTTCCTGCTTAAAAGACCAATTTTGATGATGTTCCATGTTTATCTCTTCAGCCTGCCCACCCCGAAACAGTAACACTTGTCTTATTTCAGCTGTCATGTGCTGCATTTTTGAGGCAGTCCTGCTGCTGTGCCTAGACAGCTCCTGCTTTTAACTGATGCTAGGTGTGATGCAATGTGAAACAACATGGAGAAAGCAGGGAAAATTGAAACAGGAGCTCGTTACAAAATAATGAGCAAAATACAAAATAACAAAGCAAATAACATAAATGTCTGATTTTTTTTTTGAGAAAAAGGGGCCTTTTGCACATCCAAGCTTCATTTTCCCTTATTTCTAGCACACAGCTTGTTGTTATGTGATGCTTTCCTGGCTGGTGCTCGAGCCTCATTCCCTGCCTGCCTCCCTCTGCATTTGGGGGATGCATTAGTGCCTTCTCTTTAACCCATGCCAGGTGCAAAGGGCAGTGAATCAGTGTAGCAGCTCTCCTCCTGGTCTCTGCATTTATGAGAGGTGCTGTGCAAGCAAGGCCAGTAAGAGGATGCTTCTCAGCATGTTTGGTTTGCTTTTCACTGAAATGCCAGCAAAAACGTTCTTCTACTTTTTTTCATTTAGACGGCATATTCTGCCTTAGCCAAGCTTGTACTTCCACCTTACAAGCATAAGAAGTGTATAGGTTGTTGATATATATATGTATTTAATCTCTTAACAGTTAATAGCAAACTAGTGTCCTCATGAGGAGGAAGCTGTGTATTTTGCAGGCTTAGAGTCAGAAAGTGGACCTACTTGCTACTCTGTGTAGAATGCTTTTATGTTAGCCTAAAAATGCCTGTGTAGAAGCTACTTCAGAATAACTGCTGCACTTCAAATTTACACCCTGCCTTAATCCAAGTTAGCTTTAAAATGCTGAGGTTACGGTTGTTTTTCTGGCATGAGAGGAGGCAAAGGTTGTGTGTTTTGTATGTCTCTCTTGGGTGGACCTCTGTATAAAAATGCTCTCTTTTTGCAAAGTATAAATTACTCCATGGAGAAGCTGGTTTAGTCCATCTCCTTCTCAAAGACGGGGCTGCAGGTTCTGGGAATTCCTTTGAGCCCCGTCCTGGTGCCTCCCACTGAGTGGATTTCAGTGAGGGTTCCTGCCTGCGAGCTTGGGTTGGTTACAGAAAGCTCTGGCAGGGTGCAAACAGTGATTGTTTAATAATGTCCTCTGTGTGTGTTTGTCTGCAATGCTTTAATTTTGGTATTTCATAAAATACAATTAGAATAAGTGCTCATTAAAGATAATTTTTATGTAAGGGAGTCAAAAGAAATTGCTGACAGATGGCATTTCTCTTGCCTTGCTGTGATTAGGGAGGTTCACAGTCATCTTCGCATCCCCAGTTTTCTCTCCTCCTTGAGGAGACTTAATTTGAGTTGTGCTTAAGACTACGCGGCTCCCCAGCAAAGAGCCCCACGAGGTTCAAAACTGACACCGTTTTGGGGGAACATTTGCAGTTCTTCAGACTGGATTAGCTATATCTTGTGCTTCAAGAACTGGAGCATCAGTGGATTAGTTGCTCAGAAGACCTAGTGGTTTCAAGGAAATATTGGCATAGCCGAGGTGTGTTTGTCTGGTTGTCGTTCTGCTTTCCCTGTAGACTAGCATGATCCCTGCAGGACTGGGAGCTGTGCAGGGAAAAGCAGCTGCCAGTAACTTCATTCGTTCACTTTGGTACTTCCTGTGCTGTTTGCTTTTGTAAACGGGCATGGCCTTGAAACACTTAGAACCAAGTTCTGTATGGGTGGAAGGAATGGTTAGCTTTTATTTTTTTCTTTTTAACCCCATGACAGGTGAATTCAGACATGCTATTATAACAGTACTAGGCCAGGGCAAAGAAGACTAAAATGTAATAAATTGCTAGTAAATTTCAGTAAACAATCTAGATAGTGTCCAGCTTTCAGCTTTAGTTGCATCTGTCCTAAAACATAGGTCTTTTTTCTTCCTCATTGTTTGGTTCCAGGCTTCGTTCTTGCTTTTTTTTTTTTTTTTTTTTTTCCCCCTCTCTTTTTTATTGTCAATGTGTAATTGCATATTTAGGAATCTACTTAGTGGTCTGCCATACAGTTACAAGTGTTTCACTATCTACATATTTTGTATTCTTCACTGCTTTAAAACTAGGAATAAAAAGCTGGTCTGGTAGCTCCCATTGTTCTTTTTATCTGCATACCCGCCAGTCTAGGTGAATTTAACTGTTTACATCCTTGTCCCTCCAGGCAGGTAATCTCCAGACACACTTACGTCGACATTCTGGTGAAAAGCCATACATTTGTGAAATCTGCGGGAAGCGGTAAGTGTGACTGCTGGTCGTGCTCACGTTAACCGAGGAAAAATTAAATGTTGTGTTCACGTTTTCTTGCATCTTCTCTTGACCCTTAGTTTCTCAAGCTAAGGCTGCAGATTTGTTTTGTTAAAAGCTGATAGGGTTACATGTGTAGCAGTCAGTTTAAAATAGATAAAAGTGTGTTGTTGTGTAGTCTCAAAAGGAGAAACATGTCAGTACGTTCATACAGGCTGTGGTCTTACTTAACTTTTTGTATATTGGTGTCTTTCGGTAAAGACAGACTGTTGTGTGTATGTGGACAGTCTGGTTCCTAATAGATGCATTTCTCTGCCTTGCCATAACAGCTTTTCTTTTTTTTCTGTTTTTTTTTTTGTCATGTAATTTAAATTCATGTTAAATTTTATGAAAATTATGCTGTAAGAAAAGCTTGACAGATTTAAGCAAAGTGTTAAGTACTGCTGCCTTTTGCTAACCAGCAACACAATAATTTAGCAGTGGCATTAATATTTAAGCCGAGAGAAATGCAGAATAAAGTTCTAATATTAAAACCGTTTTTGCATTTGTAGCATCAGTTTAAATGGACATTGCCAACTTCAGAATATTTTTCTTAAATATATCCATTGGGGTGTCTTAGATTTTAATCTTTGCAGAGATCATCAGGTTATGGTTGATTTCCATGTGATACTCGGTTTAGGAAAATATAAATAAGGGGCTTATACAGACAGTTTGGTTTCCATATTCTTTTCCAGATTTGCTGCTTCTGGTGATGTTCAGCGTCACATTATTATCCATTCCGGAGAGAAACCTCATCTGTGTGATATTTGTGGCAGAGGTATGTAAAAGCCAAAGTTGCTGCCTCCAAGCTGTTTTTTTCCTTTTTTTCTGATTGAAATGTAAGGAGTCATTAATCTCAATGTTTGACATATTTTTCTAGGATTTAGTAACTTCAGTAATTTAAAGGAACACAAAAAGACCCATACAGCAGATAAAGTATTCACCTGTGATGAGTGTGGAAAGTCATTTAACATGCAAAGAAAATTAGTGAAGCACAGAATTAGGCATACGGGAGAGCGACCCTACAGCTGTTCAGCGTGTGGTAAGATTTGTCATGCATTTTTTTGGTGTGTGTCTGTTTTTTTTTTTTTTTTTCTTAAATAGTAAATAGGCTGTACTGTAGCAGCAAATAACAAATAATCACAATGATTTTAAATTGGAATACCTTGTTGTCAAAGTTTTTCACAAAGCCTTCTATCTTGCATGCTTCAATTTATCATTTGATTTACTAAGCTCTTAACTATTGCAGATAATTGAAATTCACTTTTGAATTTAAGGAATATGTAAAAGAAATAAGAGGAATCAACGTTGCATGTATACATGCACTTTTGGTATGGAAATACTGATTTATATTGCTGCTTCAAAATATCATTTATGTTCAGTATTGCTATTTTTGTTGGAAAGTTAAGTATGTCTTCACTGTCAAGAGAAATCATCTCTTTTTCTAGAATAAAATCCAAACTTCACACCAAAGAATACTGTTTTTCCAAATCTGCTAGATCATATTTTCAGTTGGTCTTAAAATTGCTCTTTAATCAATGATTCATCCTTACAGAACGGAGACCCTAGTTCCTAGAAATTGCATTGTCTATCTGTGATGTTCCTTAGCATCCTGCACAGAACTCGCTTTTCTGCTCATAAGTGCTATTGCAGTATAAGTACGTTCGTGTTCCGAAGAACGAGCTTTCGAGGGAGATGGTTATTACATGGTGATGCCAAACTGCAGTATGCTTTTCTTTCATGTCTCTAAGCAATAAGAAAAATTTAATTAGCAGGAGATCTTGCATCAGAGAAAAGAAATGCAGATGCACAGGCTATGAAAGAATAAACACACAGTTACTTGGCTGACATTGTAGTAGGATTATTTTTCCCTTGTCTTGTAATGGTCTTTTGATTACTTTTCCTATTAGCCAGGTCATTGTATTGAGAGGCCAAAATATGGTATGACGAGACCAAAAACTAATTCATATTATGCAAAAGTTCCCCCTGTATTATTCTGGAAATTTGTAATTTTGCTTTTCCTGTTTAATGTTTCTTCCAAAGAGTAATCATGGCAATAGCACAAGAAGAGTAATGCCAATAATTAATCTGCTCAGTCACCTATAGATCAAAATAAAATAGTCCTTACGCTCAGTCCAGAGTTCTGCTGCACTGCTATACTTTGTCTTGGTTCAGCTTTAGTCTCTTATTTCATTGCAGTGTGGTATTAAATTATTTGATCATGTGGCTCAGAGAATAGATGGAGTTGAGCATTTTATTGTCTTTTAATATTTACAACAATGACAAATTACAGTATTAACACTAGTTCTTTGGTTTGACTCTGTCAAAGTGAACTGCTGTGTTGAGTTAGCTCACAGTTAACCTGGAAGCTAAGTCTGTCCATTGGCAGGTTGTGAGTAGTTCCTCTGTAATGAACAAATGGGTTTGATGATGCAGTTCTCGTTGGAAGAATCTGTTTGGAAACTTGGCACGAGGCTGACAGAAGACGGACACAAAGTGAAAGCAGCCACAGCTTTCAAACACTAGTGGATATTCCTGGAAACAAAAACTTCATAAAATGTCAAGAAACACAACACGTCAAAACAGGTCAAGAAGAAGAAACAAGTAACTGAATTGTTAAAATAGCAGGAACTTGCCTGAACCTATTTTAGATAAAATAGCACAATTAGGAAAATTCGTTGCTTATCATTTGATATTGTCTTGAATATTTATGCACTTACGCACTCTTATTTACACACTTATGATAAGAGCAACATGTAAATATCTCACTTCTGTCTTTGAGGGAAATGTTTTGCAGGCTCTGGTGACCTGCGTAGACACGTGAGGACCCATACAGGAGAAAAGCCCTATACCTGTGAAACGTGTAACAAATGCTTCACTCGCTCCGCTGTTCTGCGGCGGCACAAGAAGATGCACTGCAAAGTCTCCGAGGAGGGTCCAAACACGCTAGATGAATATGCTCAAGGGATTGAAGCTTCTGATCTTGACAAATCTCAGAGCTCCGACTCATTTGCCCAAGAAATGTCTGTTACTTTGTTACCAGTGTCAGTTAAATTTCGCCAAAGTGATAATTCAACGGAATTCGATAATTCTGCAGATTCTTACTGTAAGTTGCGCTCAATGATTCAACACCACGACTCGGCAAACCAACAGAAACTGAGTATGGATTCTGCAAAGCTGCCGAAAGCTCCGACCCAGCAAACTCCTCCCCCATCTTACGCTTACACAGACGTGGACGCGTCCTCTGCAGAGGAACCCCTGCAGGCCGATGGCATCTCCATGCTGCGGTCATCGCTGGGCGGCTTGGACAGCCACTGCAGTGATCCGCTGGGCAGCCGGGCAGCAGCTGCTGTGTACAAGGGTAACGAGGGACCCTTCTTCTCCAGCATGACCCTCTGGGGCTTAGCCATGAAGACTTTGCAGAATGAGAGCGAACTGGAACAATGAGGACTCGGGGTACGAATCAAAACTTCTTTGAGGCGTTCCGTGTGGAAGTGGAGCCGGTGCTGTGATGACCGTGCTCTAGCAAGGGCTGAGGTTTCATACTGCTCGGAATCAAGATGCGTGTGCTCAGAGCGCGCAGCAGGGCTGCCCAGCAAGGTTCACCTCCAGCCCGGGGAGCCCTCGTTCCTCTGGGCCTGCGCCGCGTCGCTCGTGTGTCGCCAGGGCTTGTCACCTTCCCTTCAACCATGTGGTTCTGATCTGCCAACGGAAGGAAGAATGTTTCCTAATTTAGGTGCAATTCACGTATGGATCGTCAGAGTTGTGCGAAGATGTACATATGAAAAGAGGAAAAAAATGAACAAATCACTAGTGAACCGGAGTTTGAATAGTGGCTTTCTTACCAGTAGGACTACTGGTTTACATGACTCGAGTGTTGTGATGTTAAAATTAAATGTTAAATACCAGACAATATTTGTTATAGAGCAAAGTAACTGTATATCTAGAAACTTTATTTTTTTTTACAATAAAAGCCTTTTTTTTAGTATTTTATAAACTATTTTGCACAGAAGATTATTTGTACAATAAAGACCAAATTAGAAAGTGTTAACTTAATTTGAATAAAGAGAAATTGTTTTACATTCTATCTTAATTGCTCCATGCATTATATCTTTTTATGAAAGCTTTTCAGTAATATAATTCCATCCATTCCAGATATCTCTGTACAACTGCTAAAGGGTGTATTGTCAAGAGGAAATGCACTCTAAAATAAATACAAACCATACATCAGTAGATAATCTTGCATATTGCAGTGTTAATATAAAGCATTGGCTAATTAATGATATGAATAGACTGTTCCTGGAAAGCAGCTTTGCTGCGGGGCCTTTTTTTTCTGCTTTAGTCCTTGCAATGGTAGCTTTCATTTCAGTATATGTCTGTTCCCGCCTTTCAGGCCAGTTTCAATCTTTTGAATTTTCCCTGATGTCTTTACAACCAGTCAAAAAGTTTTAGCAATGTGTTCTTAGGCTTTATGTAAAATATTCTGAAATGAAAACACTCCTGTACTAACCATCTTCTCTCTGAAGTTTGTCCATAGGCAGGAAAGTCTGACTATGAAATACTTCAGATTTGCTCTAAGGAGTCTCTATGTTCATCACTAGCAAGCAATCTGTGAGTACTAATGTCTGTAGTAACATCTGATAGCACTGCAAGACTGGAATTGGAATTGCATGGAAAATGCTCCAGTATTTATATGGGTCTACAAAAATCACATAAGCCCTCCAGGAAGCTGGTCATATGAAAATATTGGTTGTAAAAAGCAGCAGTTTTTAGGCTAAGAACTAGTTTTCAGTACTTTGTAACAGCAAACAAGATCTGGTGTCATCAATATGATAGCATGGTGATTTGTGTGCTTTACAAAAGGGGATGTGTGTACAACTAATAGCTAGTATTGTCAGGTAATTAATACATGATGTCACATTTTTCCTGGTATTAGAAAAAATTGTTCTCTCTGGAAAACAGTTATCGTTAAAGTACGAAGCTTCATGACTAGTTCAAGGCAGAAAAGGAATTCATTTCATTAGCACAAGAGCTTGCCATCTCGTATGGGCATGAATGACTTCCATTCCACTGCTTGCACTCAGTGGAAGCTCAGAGGCTGGGAAATACAGTATTTTCCAAACTTCTAAGTGACTCACCACTTTTTATTTAGGAATACAGAGTTTGGTTTCTTACTGTGTTAACACAGTACGTTACAACTTATGCCTTCATGCCTTCCACTTCCTTTGCATGTGCTTTTTGCCTCCCTTTTCTTAAATGCTTTCAACCTGTATGAACAGGATGATAGGGCTGGCCAGAGTTTTCACTCCTTAAAACAATCTTCATTTTGAGTTATGAAAACTTTTTCACTTCCTTAACAGACCATTATTAAAAATCATCCAGAAGCATGGGAGGGAAAATACGGAATTTTGCTTGCCTTTCTCTTCTGGGAGTGCGTATATACATGTACTGGGAAACTCTATAAGATACAGCTTTTTTTTCCAGTGAGTGGAGACAAATATCTTCAGTGCTACCTGATTTTACAAATACCGCCCTGGTTGGCAGAAACTGGTCCCACTTAAAATTAAGCAGTGGTCTATTTTGAACATTTAGTTCTTCTCTCATTCATTTTCTTTTATATTATTTGCCAGTCAGCACTCCAGGTCTTCTCTCGATATATTTGATTTGCCGCTCCACAATCAATAACAATTGTTATGTCTCAAGCCACGTGCATGCTTGTTCTCACTCGCTCTCACACACGGGATTCCCTGCTCACATGCGTTTTGTTGCTTGGAAAGGACAAATCAGGAATCCTCTTAACCTGTTCTGCAGTGATTTTGCTTTCTCTTTTAGTTTGGTGCAGCCAGTACAGAAGGATGTTGCAAAGTCTTGTTGCAACCTCTGTGCTCTGGTAAGGCGCGATGGTGCGGGTGTACCATTTTCTGAAGTGTCTTATTGCTGAATATCTGAGATTCTCGAAGTGGAAACAGCATCTTAAGTGCTGTTGTAAGCACTAAATTGGATTGTTGGGTGTCACAGGCCTCCTCCTGAGAGGACAGTCCTCTTGCTCTGCGAGGTTTGCTCTGTAAAGAGTGTTTCAGGCTAAAAACGTTCTCAAACTTGCTAGCAGATTGTAAATCCCGTTTGCAGTTTGGGAAGCTTTATAACCCACCATGTTGCAATGTGGGACCATTTGAGAAATAAGCAGAGAAAAGATGGGTAGAAGATAGGGGTAGGAGAAAGCAGCTAGTGTGAATCTGCCCAGCAGGACCCACAGTAGCAAGAGCTGCAGTTGCAGGAAAGAGGCATTGCGGGAGCACTAAGAATTGGTATTTTTGGTTGGCTTGAATGGAAAGCTGAGCAATGCATAACCTTCAAATGAGATGGATTCAGATGAAAAACTTTTATGTATGGAATCAGAGGTTTTAGATCAAGAAATCAGTCTGTGCAGTCACTTTTCAGTGAAAATGTCACCAGCTGATTTGCACTAAGATGCACTGTGCTTTTGCATTTCAAAAGCCAGGTAGGCCATGCCGAATTAGTGCTGTCTGGTGCCTTTCCTCATCAAAGCCTCTGCAGAAGAAACCTTGAGAGTTCTTTTTCTATATCTTAACAATTTCCTATTCCAAACTCTAGGAGGGCATTTGAGTGGGAGTAGCAAATGTGTTCTGCTGGTCCGAATGCTGAGGAGAATAAAGCAGGCAGAGCTGGAAAGCAGCAGCGCCTTTGAAGAACAGGTGGGAATGGTGCCGCGGTTGTTGAGCCAATGGTATTTCCCAAGCAGCACATTCCCAGCCGTGTCCTGCTCATAAATATCCATAGCCAGCATGCTGAGGGGTATGAATAAGCAGCAGCCAACTGGCTACTAAGAGGCACTGCTGAAGTGCTATTATAATCAACGTAAATGCCGTGGTATTAAAATAATAATCATCATCATCATTTTTTTGACAGAGGATGTTAACCAACAAGATGTGGTATAATCAAAGGGCTGCTAATTGTTATTTATTGGAAGAGCCATCCTGCAGTTCAGAGATGCACTTCATGTTGTGAACTTTAATCACTTTTGTTTCCAGAATATCCAGGTAATTGTTCAGGGCTTAGTTTGGGTTTGTTCAGTACTGAATGCTGTCATTTAACACTTGCACAAAATAGAAAACATAAATAATAGTAGTGCTTAGACTCTGAAAGTTGTTTCTGTGTTCTTTGGACAATTTAAGTACATCAAACTATATAAAATTTAGCCTGTCATTTGTGTGTATGCTTTCTATTTGTATACAGGAAGTTTGTACATTATATAACTATGTTCAAATAACTTCTCTGCCCTAAATAACTTCTATTGCCTTTCTCAAAAATTTTGATCCAGGTCAGTTAGAATTGAAAGTAAAAAAATGTGCAAAGGAAGGAGAACTTCACCAAGAAGGAGATGACATTTGTATTATCTGTTGCCATTGAGCAAGCATCCCGTGTTTATAATCTGAGACTTTGTCTGCTTTCCCTTTTAAACCTAGCCTTAATAGAGCTTTTTTGGAGATGCAAGACTCCGTTTCTTCAATTCAGAGATTTAGAACAGAGTTGTTGTGCTTTGTTTCCATGGCTTCTTCGCCAAATCTGAGCGGGCATAAACTCCTGTTGATAATTTTATAGGGAAGTAATTGCTACACATGAAGACTTCCCGAAACATCTAAGTGACATATACAAGAGCAAGCCAAATTTAAGACAAAATCAGTGTGAAGCAAGTGGAACTGGCGCCATAGGCCATTTGCTTCTGGAATCCACTTTTTTCTCCCCTTTCATTGTCTTGGCCGCTGTGGGTAGCTCCATTCATCCGTGGACAGCTGCATTCAGGCCTCGCTGCTCCCTTCATGCCACTTACGCGCTCCTCGTACTCCAGAGCAGAGGTTAACGTATGCAGGCTCCGAGAGGGAAAACGTGGGGGCGTGTAGGTAAACGGAGTCTCCCGTAGTTATAAAATACTATGAAAATCCCCATGCTTGGGAGCGTGTGCTTGGGTTCTGGATATTTAGCTTTCTTGCGAAAGGACTTTCAAGGACGCGTTTGAGAAGTGCTGGCCCAAGGGCACGCAGGACGAGAGACGTAGGTGGCTTGCTCGTACAGGAGATGATTAATGGAAAGCACACAAAAGTGAGCTCTATAAGCAGATTTGAGGAGGAAAATGTGATAGCTTGGGAAATGGATTCTAATGATGTCGGAAGGGCCTTCGATGCAGAGGGTTTGCAATTTGGGATGCTAATGACTTCAAAGTGACCCGTGTTCCGCGGTGCTGCAAATAGATCTCTTTGTATTGGTACACATGGACTTGTGCTTTCGGCTCCACAGCCTTATTCATTAATCCTTGCTGACATCTTTTATTGGATTTGCCTTCTCTGAACAGTTGCTTTCCATCTCTGTTATTAAATCTCCATCTTAGCAAATAGATAAAAATTATCTTTAAAACATAGCCTAGCGAAGACGTAGCCTGTTGACTCAGTCTCGTAAAGACAACCCCCCTACTATACAGATTGTTTTTTTTTTCATTTGATATTCACATGTGTGTTCAGATCTGTCAACAGTTTTGTTCTCTCGGTGAGGGAATTTTTCCTGGAAGGCCACAAAAGCCCATTAATACAGGCACACAATGCAGTGCTGAGGAGCGTGCATGCATGAACTACAAGTCTGCCAGCTTTTTGTTAAGCTCTGCAGGAGGCAGTATAGTGAAATAATGCCTTTCAGGCCCTTTTAATGTAGTTCTGACCTTCCACTCTATATTAAACAGATGACTGGAACCAGAAAGATAGGTCATTGTGACTCCAGTTAATATTTGTAAGGACCAAAGCAGCTCGCAGCCTTTGAGGTAGAAGGGAATCATCTTAAGTGTGAAAATGTATCATCACAAGAATGGAGAGGATCAAAGGAAGGCCAGCTGGTGCTCGGACATCTTTTCATAACCTTTATTACAATGCTAGAATACACTAACCTCAATGGGAAGTCCATTCAGTTTGTGTATTTCAAATAGATAATCTGTATTCTGGTGAAACAAAGAAAGCTTTTTTAAAAACAAAAACCAAAAAAAATGCTTTCTTAAAAAGGGGGTGATCCACACAAATTTGCCTATGATTTAATCATATTGTTTTTCTAAAATCAGCTTAGCTGTTTTAGTGCAAATGTATGAATGGATGACATGCTTATTTTGGAAGTGGCTGAGAATTTGTAAATTTAGTTACAGAGACTTTTAGCTGATTTTGCTGCATTTTTTGCTGCTTCCACTTCAGAATAAAGGT
The DNA here is from genome assembly GCF_000705375.1 of Tinamus guttatus. The sequence goes on from NW_010578272.1 coordinate 45,433, forward strand.
CCTCTGCATTCTGACTTGGCGTGCTTAAAATCAATGTGCAGTATTTCAAGGAAAAACTGTATACGGAACAACCATAAGGACTGAATCACCGGAAGGTATGTGTATATGGAAGCATGAAAAAGCCAAGATTAAGGCTGACTGGTTTCGACAAAACCTGAAATTTAAGATAGGGCTTTTAGGCAGCATCTTACCGCTCTAAGTGTATTTGAAATTAGCAGTATCAAAGTGAAAAATCAATAAAGATTGCTGTTTAGGCTGTTACAGCAGAGGTCTGTACTCACAGTCTGAGCACTGCACTGCTAGAGCTGCACTAAATTGACAGGAAAAAACAGTAGGATTATAGGTATAGACCAGAGACTGGCATTTCTGCTGCAATGTTTTCTAGGTAAGGAGTGACAACAGCAGGATGGACATCATTGGAGCTGCAAAATTCAAGCTCACAAATGTTAATGGTTTGAGACTTAGATTGCCATCACTTTCTGAATTTGTTCTATTGACCTGGGATGTGGAAAGCATCCCTTTTGCTTTTTGAGCAGGGACTTATTCCCACCCAACTTTATTAAATGTCTCGACTGAAGTGAAGATTGACACCTCTGTAAGAGTTTCATTATTTGTGAAGTTAGACCATGGCAAGGAGCTGAGCACTCAATCTATTAATACTGCAAAGCAGCAAATGGACAAAAGAACATCCCCTTTTTCTACCCAAAAAGCGAGTGCAGACAGTCATCCCATCTGCCGACTTACAAGAGAAGCCTGTGAAGCAGGTCTGAGGGGTGTTGAAGTTCTGACAGCTTCATGAGATGCAACAACTTATTTTCAATTCAAAAGTCATTAAAATCATTCCTAAATTCTAGTGCTGAGGAGAAAAGGCATTTTGTTGCTTTTTCTCCAAGCAATTTGCATTTCAAATCTTTCTCTCATGTTTTTTTCCTCTCTTTCTCCCCCTTTCCCCTTTTCCCCCCTCCTTCTCCCCTGTCAGTGATGTCTCTCTCAGCAGCTGTCTAGTCATGAATCACTCCTGTCATCTGAAGCATATTTTTAACACTTCTGAACGTGCTCTAAAAGCAAATGCTGTTAAGCAAACAATCTGCACTGTTTTTCATACACTCTCTTTATTTCCCAAGCCCCTTTTTAATCATAATTTTAGAAGCTGGGGCACAGGGGAAGCAAGTAGTGGAAAATACAACCTTTTGTATTTGTGAGAGTATCATAATGTTACATCAAGTTCACATGTAATGCAGATGATCTGTCCGACTTGCAGAAGGCTTGAAGTTGCCTGAAGCTTGAAAATTTCACTTCATTAAGATTCATGTGAATGTTGCCTTTGGTTTCACTCATTGTAGTCGGCAGCCTCTCAAGCTCAGCCTTCACTTTGAGTTTAGGAATTGAGCATACAAAGAGAAAATCACCGTCAAAGCTTAGTTCAGCTGTTGTTACGGTAAAATAGATTAAATTATGCTGTGTTTGCTTCAGAGCAGTTATTTTACAGCCTCACGTGGAGAACCTAATTATGGAGCCTGACAAAATATTTCTATTGTAAAATCTTTTTTTTTTTTAGTTCTCAAGAAGTGACATTGATGAAAACTCTCATCTTAAAAAACTTCTTTTCTCTTTTTCTGATTTCTGTTTTGGAAGAAAGGTTCGCACTAAGGCCTTAGGGCACCAAGGGTATTTGCTATGTCCTTGGTCTTAAGAATGATCCAGTAAGTCAAATGCAAAGAAAAGTGTATTTTTTTCTTCCCCCACAGGCAAGTAGGTGATTGATGTCAATAATTTTCATACTTCAGAGGAGTATAGTGTGCTAAGCTCTGACTCCAAAGGATTACAGGGCACATATTTCTAGTTCCAACATAAGGAAAACAGGAATCCCAACAGCTCCTGCCTAGAAAGAACTTTATTTTTCCAAATAAAGCATGACTTAAAAACCTAAGGCCAAGTTAATTTTGATTTTACTGTACAGTACAGGCAGTAGCCATAGAAGATGCTTTTGATGTGATTGCTAATGCAACTCCTAACACAGGCTGTATTTATAAGCCTCACACTTAGTGCTGTCATACGAAACATTATTTTTTCTTTTCTATCTTGTTGCCTTGATGTCACAACTTTTTTTTTTTTTTTTTTTTTTAACCTTACTAATGCAAAATATTAACTGTCCAAGTCTAGGATGTAAAATGATGCTCTTTAATGTATTTCGTGTAAGGAGTGCTCTCGTGTGGACTGCAATATGGATGAGTGTGTTCAGGGTATAACTGTCCTGCCTTTATTACATTATCTTTGGTAATAACTTGTTGCTGTGGAGTCATCTAAGAGTTATCGCTTCCAAGAGTTTTATCTTAAACAAGGAAGTCTTGTTAACCAATGTTAGTATTGATTGAGAAATGATGTTACTACACACTGTCGGGCAGCTGAATGGAAAGACGTGTCTGCGTTTCCCCTCGTGTTCTGCTCTGTGGAGATGTGATTAGGTAAACTGGGGGGGGGAATTGCCCTTGGTATTGCCAGAAAAACTTGGCATATTGTAAGAGCCTGGAGATGGGAAGGCAGAAAGCATTTCAAAATGTTTGTAACTGTTATTTGTAAGTCAAATTTGTGCTGCGTTAGCATATACTCAAGTGATTTTGGGGTGTTTTGTTGATCTATAAGGTAGTAGTTTCCGTTGTCTCTCCCATCTCCCTCCAAGAATTCAGATGAAGAAATGTACGTTCTCCCGCAGCCCACTGGGCCGCCCTCGCTCCAGCGCAGCGCCGAGGCAGGCGGCAGCCGCGGCCTCGCTCCCCGGCCCTTTTCCCCACGGTCCGTGTCCCCGGAGCCAGGCCGCCCTTTTCTGCATGTCCTGAGCCACGCTGCCCATGGCTCTCCATGGCTGCAAGCGGATCCTTGGCTAGCTGGTTTGCTCTCCGCAGCGGTAGCGGCCTGTGAGGAAACGACTCCTAACCCTGGTGTTCGTGTGAGCGCAGCCGGAGATGGCGCTTCCCACAGGAGCCACGGGCTGCACTTCAGCCTCGCGGAGGTTGCGAAGCGTGGTGTGAATGTTGTGAGGTTCGTAACGTGCTCTGTCACTTCTTTTTAATGAGTGTATTTTCTTAGCATATCCCTGCAGCTTTACAATTCTCACTGTAGATCACGTCACACAGAATAAGCCAACTTGCTGGCACCCGGGTAGTGATCCCACGGGAACCGCACTGACCGCATGGCAGAGCTCCGTGCCCAAGCACCTCTTACTACCTCCAGACACCCTTTCCTGAAGAAACCTTTATTTTTTTTTCTCTTAACCTGAAAGAGGGATGCTTGGCACAGCCAATAGCTTCAACACTCTGCTCTCACACTGGTGACTGCTGCTGCCATCCTTCCCATGGTGATGCCCACTCGGCAGCCTGTTAACTCAGCACATTATCCCCCCGGATTCTCCCTACAGAACAAATCTCCTGGCTCCAAAGTCTGCAGGGATGTGCAGATGCACCTGCCCAAAATGTACCCAGACTTAAAGGGCAGCACTGGAGTAGCTCAAGTTGCCTCCATTCAAAATAATCAGAGCATGAGTGTTTGGACCTGGCAAAATCTGGATTGCCTAGCTGTACTGCCCCCAAAATGGGAGGGAGGAAAATAGGTCAAAAAGCAACAAAAATAGGAACCGAAAGTGGTTCCTTTAAGAGTTAGCAAATATTCTCTTGAAAAAATGACCAAAACCTAAAATTTGAAGACTAAAATCTAATATTACAGTGCAAAGTAAGAATCTTGGTCCTTAAATGTAATTTTCAGTGTCTCAATATGAGTTACAATATATGATTTAAATTTTTATCTGTACAGATTAGCAAGGCCTAGATCATACCACTGATTGGTTTAAAGCTATTTACAGCACCAGTAGCAATAAAGATATCCATAAAGTGTTATGAGTCAAATAGTACAACTTTGTGAGTACTTTAGCTTTACAAGCCATTGATTTACCATTAGTGCTAAGTGCTGTTGTCACTATAATCAGCATTACCTTTTTGTTACTACCTCTGCCATTGCCAGAAAAACAAATTTTCCTAAGCTGGAATAGGAGTATACTTCCCTCTTGCTTCAACAGGGATTTTACTGCTATAGCATTTTCAGCTCAAAAAATTCAATAGCATTTTTCCAAGTGAACCTTAAATAAATGCTATTGAATTTTTTACATATGTTCCTCTCTAACATTTTATTGCTTTCTATATGCCCTCAGTGCATAACGGCTGATAATAAGTACTGCACTTGCTTATCGTAAGTATTTTAACCACTCAGCTCTACCACAACTGGCTGTCAGGTGCTTTACTAGAAGACATTTGTATTTTAGAGGTTGGTTAAGAATATTTTTCCCTAAAACATTCTCAAATCAAATATTCTGTAGAAAACAAGTCCTTTCCGTATGTTTTTAATATTTTTATACTGGCAGTGCCTTACTAACTGGGTTTTATTTAAAATAACCTAAATGAATTATATAGATTGGCCAAGGCTATTAAAGTTATTCAGGCTCTTTGTTAAATTTCTAAAAGCACTTAGGTGCCTCAGAAAACACACCCTCCTGCAGGTACCTATGTACATTTTTGGATATGTAAAAAGCTGGATTTCAGCTTTCAGCAAACCTGCCTGTTTAAGCTCTTTAGAGTATATGTATATACTGTATATGTTGGGTTGGTTAAACTCTTATGGGAACAGAAAAAAAGTCATAGTAGCTATGCACTTATAGTCCCTACTGTCGATACAGTATTCATACAGCAGTGCTTGATGTAAATGTAATCATTCTCAGATGAGAGGCAGCATAAGCTTAATCAGGATGAGATGTATATTCAATATACAGGTATTCAATGGCAGGTAGAACTGCCATTGCAGTGTAGGGTTCTGTGGTTGGATGGCATTGGTTTTAAAAAGAAAACCATGTCCTGAACTGATGTAATTATAGCCTAAATCAAAATTGTGTTTAGGACAGGTCTAAATTCTCTCTGAAATTCCAGCAGTTAATATGCAGATCCTTTAGGAAAAAAAAGTCTTGAGTAAGAAAATTTAAAGCCTCTACAGATTAACATCATATTTCCCCCAAAGGAAAATATTAGAGATATACTGAAGCTCAGTATGATCTAATTTGAGAAAAAAAAATGTCTGTATAGATTAAGAGTTATCCCTGAGCAACTGGAGAAGGTCACTAGTCCCTTCCATTCTATAATGTTTTTATAGTATTAACAGCTGTACAGTAAGACTGTATTGGCCGAGTGGACAGGTCTTAATGGCTGAGACCCTTCCCTAATAGAAGTGAGAGATGCTTGCTTCTCGTTGTCAAGTATTTTCTGATGAAGCACATCAATGGACAATAACTGGAGCCAAATTAAAACAAAAATGGGCCCCTGGGAAACTACAAAGATACCTATCTGCTCCTTCCTTTGCCCAGTGTGCTGCTCCTTTCTCATCCCGTTACCATTTGCACTTTTTTTTTTTCTCTAGGAGACAGTTGGCTCAAGTTCACCTGAGCGAAATGCCCCTGGGCAGTTGGGCAGGTATTAAAATCCACCACTTGGGACTTCTCTACAGCGGTTATAACCTGGAGATCATCCCTAACCTACTACTGCTGATTGGTTTGGCCATCTCAGCACTCTCCAGAAATCATTCTTTTTCTCTCTCTCAAGCTTCATGATGGATTTACTTTTCTTTTGGAATTCAGCTTTGTCTATGATGGGAAACAGGGGTAGCAGGGCATTGTTCGTTCATCATTGCCCAGTGCTTTGAAGATGTAGTGTATTTTTGGAAGCTGTTTGCAACAGTTGCTCACATTCTCCTTGGGGAAAGGAGTCTACGTTTGCTCTCCCCACTCTGCCTATAGCCTGGGATTCGAGATGTTCCTGCTCCCTGTACGTTCCCGCAGGCACTGGACGTCCTTCCTGCCAGTTCTGACGGAGGCAGAAAGTCCTGAATGTGTTTGGCAGAGTTCCTCTGCTGCTATACTCTAATTCTATCTTTCTGAACCCTATCTTTCTGGAATGGTTCCTCCCTTGTCATTTCGTTGGTTATTTCTCACTATCTTTTACTTTTGAGTAGTTCCTTTCCCAATCTGCACCACTGTTAGAAATTTGATGGTTTAAAATTCCTAATACGGCACCACGTTTCATCTAGGATGCTTGATGTCTTCAACTGATGTTTTCTAAAGTAATATAAGGAATTCAAGTGCAGTAATAACAAAGCTGGATATTTTATAGAATGCAAGTACATTTTTTTTCAAGCTCTTAGATCTCTTGCTGTGAGGTGTCAGTAATCCTGTGCTAACGGACATCCGTGCTGTCTGGATGTAGCTGCTCATGGTTTTCCTTTTTTTCAGCTGATAGGGCAGGAATTACTCCTCTGGCAACCAGATCCTGCAGGGTTAATACTACATTTTCCTGAAGTCATTGCTAATATTGCTTGCTACATCTTTTTGTCATGTTTTTTCAAAGTATCTTCTCTTGCATGGACTGTCAGTTTAAAGGAGCACAAAATGGGTTACCAGGATAAGAAAAACTCTGCTGTCTTAAACCAGTGATAAAACTCTTATCTTACAAATATGAAAATGATACCCCATGCACATAAGCTCTGATGAGGTTTTGACAGAGAACAAGGCCTAACCATGTAACACCCTTTCCATCCACGATATAAAACTAATGATACTATATGTTACTAGCAGTACATTTTAAAGTAAGAGCACCCTTCTGACATTAGATAATAAGAAGTTACACAGGTGAACTTCCTTCCTTGAGCTGTCTCATTTACTTCAATTTGTTCGTTCCCCTGCCATTTAGTAACATATGTCTGCAGCTGTCTGTTTTTCAGTACTAAATTGTTTTTAAAAGCTTTAACGATTTATTTTTAAAAGTCTGTTTACAATGGATAGCTGTTGCAACCTGTATATCTAATTCTAATAATCCATTACTCCATAAAAGGAATGGTTCGTCCTTTTTAGTAAAGGAAACTGGCTCATTCGCGACTTATTTTACAGATTCCCTCTTATTTGTCTTCATAATTTCACTTGTTATTTAGATGTTTGTTAGTAAGTAGATGTGCTTGTACATCTCACTCTCTTCAGATATTTAAATATCTTTGTAAATAACAAACTTATTTAGGAGCCCCAGAGCAGACAGGAGGCTTTCAAAGATGCGCAGAGCTTCATTTTTTCACCACTGATTTTCACAGCAAAACAACACAGACAAAAACTGCCATAGACCATAATCTTATAGGGGTAGGTTCTGTGTCATTTAAATACTTTACCAATTATCCAGTGTCACTTTCCATTCATTTCAGCATTTCTTCTCAGGAGATGTTTAAATATTGAAGTCGGTTCTTTTGTAAGTGCTGACCTAAATTATCAGAAGGGATCATTAATTCCCCAAGCCTCAGACTGCGGGTGCTCAAACCAAGAGTGGGTCTTGGCTAGAGGGATCTCTCCCCTTTGCTATCTGGAAGTCTTTCGATTTCCCTTCTAAGCACTGAGAGACTGTAAAATCTGAAATTCCAGTCAGTGGATACTGAAGTGAAAGTGAAATCCTTTCCCAACTCTGCCACATGTGCAAACTGAACTAAAAAGCATTGACAAGATGTGGAGGTTTGAATTTTCATGCACAAATCAGAAAATGCCAGATTGCTTTATTTGCTTGGACAAGTTCTATTTGCCCACTGCAATACAGTGAGATCAAAACCATGTGCAAAAACTTAAACGTCAGCTTTTGAAAAATTGCCCCATTAACCTGATGAGTTTCTAATTACAGTAAGATGTAAATGCCTTTTTTTTTCCAGTGCTATGTAAGATTTTGTCCTAGCAGTTTTTTTAAAGATACCCTGCTGTTAAAATGATTTAGCTGCAGTGTTTGAGTATAATTTGCCCTATATTTCTTTTGCTTTCTCTGAGGAGTTACATAACTTTTTCATTTCTAATGACTTTTCCTAAATATAAACTGTGATGTTATAATATGCACCTCCTTTGGCTTCAGACCAATTAATTTCAAGTGGTTCAAGGCCAAAGAGAAGTTGAGGATCACCTCCTAGAATCCCTGGTGAGAGGTACGTTTGTGCACTTCTTGCCTTGGCCTGACTAAAGGCTCGAGTGGCTACGTTTGTTGAAATGGATCTATCCTTAAAACGCTTCTAATACCCAAACGATCCTTCTATTAGTTTAGGGTATCTGCATGACCTTGTGCAACTTGGATGCCGTTTAAAATCCATTTGAAAATAGCCAAAACATTACAGTGCTTTTCTAAATCTGATAACTAGCCATTTAAATGAAGGTTTAAATCATAAGCAGGATTAACCTTGGAAGAGATCAGTGATGAACCTCGCTTTGCAGTTGCTCCCTGCCGCTGGGTAGACCCCATCACTGCTCCCTCCCCAGAGCTTGGTGTCCTCGTGGTGGGGCCGTCACCGTCCTCGTGGTGGGGCCGTCGCCCTCCTCGTGGTGGGGCGGTCACCATCCTCGCGGTGGGGCCGTCGCCCTCCCCGTGGTGGAGCCGTCGCCCTCCTCGTGGTGGGGCCGTCGCCATCGTCGTGGTGGGGCCGTCACCGTCCTCGTGGTGGGGCCGTCGCCCTCCTCGTGGTGGGGCCGTCGTCGCCCTGGCCCCGCTTAGAG
>NW_010578272.1:60054-110835 GCF_000705375.1 Tinamus guttatus
TGCGCTGCCGGCAGGATGGTGAAGCTGGGCAACAATTTCAGCGAGAAGAGCACAAAGCAGCCGCTCCTGGAGGATGGCTTCGACACCATCCCCCTCATCACGCCCCTGGACGTCAACCAGCTCCAGTTCCCACCTCCGGACAAGGTGGGTAGGGCGGCCGGGCAGCGCCGCAGCGCACAAAGGAGCGGCTGCCGGCGGGGAGCCCCGCGGCGCCTCCCGGCGCGGGCGTTTCGCCTCCATCGGGGGAAACGGCGGCCGTTCCGCTGACGAAAACCCCCGCATTGATCTGCATCGAAATTACTCCAGTTATCGAGGAAAAAGCAGGGAAAATGCTAGCAATAAGGGTGTTTAGACCCTGGTGCTGCCAGGAATATGGGGACATAGGTCTCCATGCTGCCTGGCATATCCCTTCTCGTTCTGTGTTTCCTCTCAGTATCTGGAAGGTGCTGGATATGCCCTGTGAATTGCATGGATTTTCTCAGTGTCGGAACACCTCCCCTAACGGGAAGGCGCTGCTCCATCTCTCCGTAGGCAGCCCGGCCCCAGCGTGGGCTCCCGTGCCTTGTGGTGCCTCCGTGGGACTCCCGACGTGCCGAAATAGCCAGAGGGGAACAGCCTGCTCTGCTTCTCCTGGCAGGTTATTCAGCCCCAAACCTCCAAATTACGGATTCAGTTGTCCTTGGCTAGACAGGAACAGTCCGAGGGGCTGCTTACAGTGTGCACACTGCTTTCTTCATTGTATGCTAGGGATTTAACGTAGGAAAATGATGTGGCCGCTGGTAAATATGCCGCTTCCTCTCACAATGATTCAGTAAATGTTACTGTAAGTAGTATGCTACTACATCCAGTAGTAAGATACGTTTCCAGATACTGACTTTTCGGATGTGCAGCTGGCAAAAGACCTGTATGATCATTGGAAAATGAACAACTGAACTGGGGAATGGTCAGTACTAGCTTTTAAATGATTCTCAGAGTGATTTTTGGTTTTGGCTTCATGTCTTCCAAAAGCTCAATTTTATTTTAAGATGAAATGATAGATAAGATGAAATGATAGGTAAAGTTCCTTGTAGCTTAAAATAATCACCTATTCTTATGTTAAGGATAGAGAATTCAGATTTCTGTGTTGCTGTGTACCATGCTGCTTGTAGGCAGTACAGCTACATTTGTGATCTCCATTTTAATGCCTCTCAACATCATTCTGTTCTCAACGTGATGACCAGTTGGCAGGCATAAATACAGTAAGCCATAGCAGCTGCTCTGGAGCCTTAGGGCCTGTTTTTCACCCTGAGTTACATGGATGTAAATCCCATAACTGAGGACAAAAATCCACCCTGAGGCTTTAGAACAACTTAAGTCTCATGTGTTCAGTAACCTGCCAACTGGTGACTGGATGTAGCTGGTTCCTGAGGACCCACAACCAGAGGTATTTGTTGTGCTACTCTGCTGTCACGCAGGTCTCAGTGTGGTCTGAGATTTAGCACAAGTGCCATCCCGTTGCAGAGCCGTGAGGATCTGTGCTGCTTTGATTGCTCCTGTGGCTCTCTGGCTGACAAAGACGCGCTGGGCAGAACTCCTCCCACCTTCACCAGGTTTGCCTCGAACAAAAGCAAGCACACGGCTAGACTTAAAACGCGAGAAAAGGGAGCACCGCCTGGCGTTCCGTCTTTCCCCGCTGTCCGTTTGTGCGTTCGCTTTCCTTTCCTTCTGCAGACATGGAGGGGAAAATAAAAACCCCGACTGGCTTTGTTCTGTGGCTGCCTGATAAGTCACGTTAGTGTTTCTTTGTTGGCTGCTATGGTCGAAAAGGCAGTAGGGCAATGGATGTGAAAAACAGCAAACGTAGTAAGTCAGGATTGACGCACAAATCAAATTCTGAAGTACAAAGACGCTCATGTATAATAAATCGGAGTACATACTTCTCACATCTGTGCTTATTATTCACTGACAAGTATGGCAGAGAAGCCCGGCTTCAAGACTAGTAGAGAGGATGGCACAAAGATGATTTGGATGATTTTGACAGCTTCTAAATTAAGTGGATGAATTGATCTAAATTCATTTTTAGGTATGTTAAACAAAAGAAGACATTACATAACCAAGCAGATAGAACTGTATGTTCAGTTCAGTAGCAACTGAATGTGATGTGAGTTGCCTGATATTATGCAACATAAGGGGGAGGAAGGGAAGCAAAATGTTAAAAACACTCCAAAAATCTTCAGTTTGCTCCTGTGATACTGTTTGGTATACAGAAAGTTATATAATTATTATAACTGTAGCTGAAAATAGATTTAGAAGCTACTTTCCCTGTGTCCTGTACATATCTGTGTAACATTTTAAATGTTTTTAATGTTAAAATTTTTAATTAAACTTTGTGGTACTGAGCCTAGGCACAACTACATACTCAAGATATCATTTCAGGTAAATGAGGAGCGAGAAGGGAAACCAAAAGCTTTGATTTCAGTACCTGGCTACCTGTAAGTGTCACAGTCCTAATTTCACAATAACATAATTGCTAGGCGAAAGAGTGACACAATAGTATCTGATAGCATAAGGTAACAATAGTACCCAATTCTAACAGTTTGAAAGGAATTGCGCATTTATTGTTTAGAGCATAAGGGGAAAAAAAAAAAGTAAATCTAAACAGCACAGTCAGTACAATAAACAGCTTGCTATTTTGAGAGTGATACTTTGAAAAGGTCATAAAATCTGTATAATACAGAAGTGAGGCAAATAGGCTACGTAGGTGAAAATTTTGTACAGCTAGAATGCTTAGGAGAGCACTAGAGATATGACTAAGGTAATGAATATTTTAGGAATAGAGGTAAGATGCTGAATCTTATGGCTTGGGGCAATAGCTCATAGCAGGAGATGAACTTAACTTGTAAGGGTTTCTGTGCATCTTGCTGCTTATAGCAAATAATCTCAAAGTTATCTGAGACTTTACAGGTACAGTGCAAAGAACTACATTCTATCACATATGGAACAGCAACTAGGTGGGTCATATCTCTTCTTTCAAACTCAAAATGGTGCCATCAAAGAATATTGCTGCTGATGGTAAATTTCTAAGGGCCCTCTTAAATAACCACCTGATCCCATTGGTCTGTGGTTTGAAATCACATTATTAGAATCTCCTGAAGCAAATGGAAGTGAATATTCTCAAACTATACAAACAGCATGAAGTTGATGTTTCGTCATAAATTTGGACTTGAAATAAATAAATGTCTCTGTGCTATAGCAGCACAGAGGCAGATGAACTAAAAAAAAAAAAACACTCTGAACTTTTGAGAAATACTTCGAGAGAAAATTTGCTGGCGATTGCTTTGAAAACAATAGATAGGAAAAAATAACTGGCAACTTAGAGCTTCCACAGAGCAATTACTCACAGTGGGAAAATGCCTGGTATTGTGCTAGAAGCCCTTGTAGGCAGATAAGAGAAATAAAAGCACTGCTATGCTTTGGGTTGCACGAGGGAAATTGTTTCCTGGGTGAGTTAGTTAATTCTTGAGTAAATATGATGTTGAGTTTTAGGCTTGACAAATTTACCTGAGGATGTTTTAATAAGGTACTGACAGCTTTCCTTGATTTCCTTTTTTCCTTCCATTTTTTTTCTTTAAGGTCGTGGTCAAAACGAAAACAGAATATGAACCTGACCGCAAGAAGGGAAAGTTCCGCACTCCTAAAATAGCTGAATTCACAATCAGCATCACCGAAGGGGTCTCGGAAAGATTTAAGGTAAGCAGTGTTATCTGTAGATCATAATGACTCAGCTGTGCTCACAGAAGTGCTTAAAATCAGTTGCCGATCGTAGTCAAAACTGGCTTTTGCTAACACAATGGCTGTTGTAGGTACAACTGAAAAATAAATGGAAAAAAATCAATGTTAAAATAGTTCAGTACTTAGCAATAAAAAGCAGACTCTTGCAGCATTATTGCTTTTAATTCCTCCCTGGCAGGTCAGTTCATAGGGCACCTCTGGCAGTGGGTGGGTTTGGGCACTTTGCTGCCAGGTGTGTATGTGGGCTGTGCACAGTTATGTCTCCCTGCATGGGTGATGCTCCTGTTTGTGTTGAAGGACAAGAACCACACGAGTATCTGTTTTCTTTTTGGGTTATTATTTTTTACTGTAGCCAAGCCATTCTCATTTAAGCACTGTCATATTCCATTATGTATTTTTTCACAGTTTAATGTATGACTTGGCAGCTCAGGGATATACACCAGACCTCTCTGCTATCAATTTTCCTGGTCCTGTTGTCCCTTCCAGCTTGGTGATGACTGTTGCTGGAGGCTGGCAGTTCAGCTCGAATCAGTGACTCGGGTCTGCTCCTTGGTGTCCACACTCTTACTCGCTTGAGTAGCCTCAGGGGAAAGCTGGGAGCTTAACTGATGCAAGGCTCGAGCTATCTTTCCTGTTTCTCCCTGGAGAATAGGTTTGAAGCAAAGCAAAGCAGGGAAGGTTGCACTTCTGATCATGTTTTTGTACCTGTTGTCTTAATAAGCAAAGACCATCACTTTCCAGTGCTGTTAACGGGGCATCCTACCCAAGGATGCCAAGGCGTCTTTAAAACAGTAGGCAACCATGCTGTTCAGTGCACAGGTACAACAAAGGTGGAAAGCCTCTCATTTAGCCTGAACAGAAATGCCAGGTTGCAATAAAAATATGTATTCTCATTACATAGCACCTCTGTACATAGCCCCTGTTTGGTGATTCGAATTTTAGGATGCACCTAATGATTCTAACTCTGTAACATGGAGAATAAAACACAGAAATTGTACCTGGCCCATGCTTTTAAAAGCTCTCTAACCCCAAAGTTACATTCGGAAACATATACATAGCTGTACCTGGAATTGTTGCCAGATGTTTTAGTGTGGGGCACCTGGTAGAGTCTTCATCCTTATAATGAAATCTGTAAGTTCTCTGTAAGGTGTGTGGCGAACCTGCTCAAACTGGGTGATAGAAGATGTCATGAGTGTGACAGGGATTTACTGAGGAAATGAGGCCTAGTTCCAGTTTTTTCTTCATCTGATTTGGAGCAAGGACATCCCATCCCTCAGAAGATTCTTCTGGGAATTCTGACTCTTTCTCTTTCTTGTCCTGAATCCACGGTTCTGGTCCTTGAGATTAACCCTCTTCCTCTCAGGTGAGGCTTATACCTGTCTACATCTTACCCAAAAATATATCTCAGGACTTTGGGCTATTTTTCCCCTCTGTGCGAGTTCTGATCTTGAAAGGACTCTAAAAGGAGCTCTGAAAATTCCTATAACATTGCAGGTAAGAGTGTTTAGTCTGAATATCTGCTAAGGATACAGTCGAGCAGACTATTCTTGGGTATTTGCACTTAACAATAGCAGAAATATAGCAAGTAAGGTACTTTATAAGATTAAAGTGTAGATGAGGAAGGATTTTTGAGTATCTCAGCTGATCTAAACGTTTTACTTACGAACATACATCTCTTTGTAGATCTGTCTTTGGGAAAGTTGAGCAAAGAATAACCAATAAATACCTTGTCATGCTGTTGCATAGTCATTTCCAATTTGTGTGGCTGAGCAGTTAGATGCCAGAGCATTTTGATGTTGCATTTTTATGTATCTTTGGATGGCATACTTAAAATGTCTTTTAGATATTACTTTGTGATGATCGCTCAGGGATTAATCTCATACTACAGGGTTGCTAGGTTCTGCTGCTAGGTAACTGCTGCATCAGAGAGAGGTTTCAGTGAGATCTGGTTGCTCTTGGGAATTACATGATGATTCACACTGTGGCTGTAAGTCTAGGCTTTGAAAGGAGGGCGTGGGGGTTGATCAATTAGGAAAACTGTGGTTCAGTTAATTGAAAACAATAGCTTTGTGCAGCACAATCGGGTCCTAAAAATGTTCCTTAATTTCTATACAACGGTTTTTGAATTAAATTATGCTGCTTGTAACATTTTAAAAAGCAGGCATGATTGTCATATTCACCACTCCCAGTAGTAAATATTTCATGAATAATTGATGCTTTTTCATAAATATGTAGATGAAAAGTACTGATTGTGTGAGGTTTTTCTCCTGGGTCCTTATTAATTGTGAACTATCATGTTAATGGCTGCTGTTGATTCTGAGAGAGCAAAATGATATTTGTTTGAAAATTAAATATTTGCTATAATTATAAAATGCATTATTTAACTGATGGAATATTGACTTTGTCTTGGAAAAAAAATTAGAAGCTGTTTTAATGGCTTTAATATTCTGCATCACCAATGCATAAGCTTGCCACAAGATGTAAAATGAAACGTGGCACTAAGAATAAAAACAGTCACTTGTATTTGCTAATAATTTACAGGTGTATTCTAAGATGTAGTCCTTAAATAAGGACAAAGCTGACAGCATTTGGGGGAGTCGGTAGCACAGATCATCAGAAGCTCAGTTTTCTTGAGAAATTAGACATTACAGCAAGTGAAGCCACTCCAGCATGTGCCTGTGGCATGTAGATCATTTGGTGTTTAGCAGCTGAGTAAGAGTATTCTCTGTGTTCAGTTCACATTATGACAGTTAAAACAACAGAGCTGAGAATGTTTACAAGGGAAAATGCAGTGGTTTTGTGTGTTAAGTTCTGAATTCAAATTAGAATCTGTTTCAAGAATCCCAGAAGGTCAAAATGCGAAGGCTTCCCGATTCTGTGAACCCTTTAGTTTTACAGCAGTAATCACACCAAATATGATGTGAGGTGTTTTTTTTCACTGAAGATCATGTTTTTCATTGAGAACTGGTAGCCTCTTTCTTTGGACAGTGTAGGTAATGTGGGGAGCTGGTCCTTCACGTCTGGTAAGCAAATGGTAAGCAATTTTCACGGAGGCAGATTTTCCTCTCGTGTAAATCATCTGCTATAAAGAACAGTACAGCATGGCTGGAACTGTCATTTCAAAAGAGATTTATGAATTGGGTGATAGAAGGAAATTATTGCGGGATAAAATTGATGGTATCAGTTAGCCTGGGCCAAACTTCTGGCTCCATTGCTGGACAGCATTTTTACAAACTGCAGTTGGATTTCGTGGTAGGATGTCTGCTCTGGCTCCCACTGTATTGAGCTACAACAGTCTGCTGCACACAAGCACACCAATTTCAGAAACAGTCTGCTGCACCAAGGCACAAAATTTTTATCTTTGGGAAAACCCGAATAAAGAACATTGGGTATTTTGAAAGCAAATACTTATGCTTCCCAGGAAATTTCAACCAAGCAGAAAGGTTTAAATGGAATGAAACTGTGGTGTACCTTGAAGCCTGTGGTTCCATACAAAGGCACAGCAGTTCTGCAGACTGTGCCCTTGCCTCATCTGCACCCATGGAACTGCAGAGCCAAGGCCTGAAGCTTCGGTGTGCCCAGACCTTGTGGCACGAGCCACATTCTACCAAGTAGCAAGCAGTGACGTAAACGCTTGCATGAAGTTGGGACAGGGAGACCTTCTTTTAAAATTTTACTTGGTTATTTTAAAAGGTGGGAAAATGTCTGTTTTAACATGTTAACATTAATAAATGTTCCATTATTGCTCAGTCTTAGGGGCCATCCTTTAAAACATGTTTACCTGTTTTTCTTAGTTTAACTATTATTTAGTAATTACTAAATATATATTTTTTACTTAGTAATTGCTTGGTATTACTGGCTGTCACGTAGTGCTGGGGATGGCAGCCGTCAGTAGTTCTGTTTAAAGTTGTTCACGAGTTTGGCAGGCTTTAGGCTTTGAATCTTTCCTATGTTGCTTAAGCAAGAAAAATAAAAAGTAAGTAACAATTCTTTTATTATAGCCACTATTTTTTAAAGTAAAGGCACTGTGGGACAACTATCTTTACTACTTTTTTGAATTCCTTTTCTTCTTTAATACTTTATTTTCCTTTTTTTTTTTTTAAAGAAGGGGAATGGGTGCCTAACATCAACCCCTCTGGTCTGATTTAAGTGACCTGTGCCATTGCACTGCTTAGAAATCCTTTTCTTGGAGCAGGACCACAGACTGCAGTGACCCAGAAGGTGCTTTGGGTCTCTCCTGGTGTAAGCAGCCTTACACAGCCCTTCCTGAGATGTAGCAACCTCATCTAGCCTCTCTCCTGCCCTTGCTGGTCCTTTCTGGGGTTGGAATGGGAAGGTAAGGAGGTCCACGCTTCAGGGTGTGAGGTTTCTTGGGCTGCTTCCTCTGTAGCACTGTTACTGCACTGGTAGGTGGTGCAGCGCCACGCAAGGACGTGACGGGGACGCTCTGTGTCCTGACCAGCCTTGTCAAACCACAGAGCTCCTCTCTGGAGGCCCCTGCCTTGGTACCTGCCTCCTGGCAGTACCTCCCTCAGGTTTCATTAAGCAGCTCCTTGCACTGTCATTTATAGGAAGAACTTGGCTCTAGAGCTTTTTCTTGTTTTCAGTTACTGGCCTTATGAGACCATGAGACCTTTTTTTGCTACTGCTCAGTCATCTCTGGGTAACTTCTCAAGTCAGTGAGAGTCAAGTGCTATCTTCCTCTTTGTCATCTGTTAGAGAAGGGCAGTGCTTTGATTTCTTTTGCCTTTTGTTACAGTCTACCCCAAGATTCTTCTCTTCTTTGAGCACAAAGATTTGGTGGGGAATGTTCTGGCAGAGAAGTTGGTCATATAGCCAAATGTGATGATAAGTGATGTTAGAAATGCCTTCCTGAAAGGAGGCACCTACTTGTCCTTTGAGCCCCCAGAAATACCGTGTGTTTTCCCATGGTGGTTTAACCCAACTGTTCTGCACACCTGGGACTGCGGCACGAGCGCATCTGGATCACATCCTACATGCGGATAAGTGCACAGCCCTTTATTTTCTTTCATGTTGCCATCTTTTTCAGGATGAATCTTTGTTATTACCTCTTAACCCATATTGTCTCGGGCTCATCTTGCGTGCAGAGTTTTACAGACAGGCTAAGAGCAAACAGGAAAAGGATGATGGAAAAACATAAATGTTCCAGGAGGCGGAGAGCCATTTCCCTGCTCTGTGGCACGGTGCAGTTGGAGACGCAGGATCTCGGTGCAGAGAGGTCGAATCGAGGTCGTGGCCATTTGCAGGGAAGTCAACGTGATGTTCCACAAATTCTAGTCTGTGGGATGTAGCCAGGCTCAATCTATTGTAATTACAGTCTGCCTGCCTAAAATTCTGTAGTTTAAATTGGATAGCAATAATCTTAATTTCCTGTCCTAAATGGTTGTGCAGAGTTACTGTATTTCATCTGAGAGAGCTTTGCCTTTCACTGGTGAGCAAAGCATAAATTGATTGTAAATCATTGCAGATGAAAAGTGCTCTATAAATGCACGTCTTCACTCTTTTTATTTAGCACCAAGTGTGTGCTGGTAGGTTACAGGCAAATCAGAAACAAAGCTTGTGTTCCTGGGAGGCTACATTGAAATAGGTAATGCAGGGGTGAAAAATAGAGGTGAGATGTGACCAAGTGCCAGTGACTGAGCAGTGAAGATGTCTTGTTAGTTCCCTTGCTTGTAGCAACATGAGTGTTCTTGGGTGGATTTTATACTTCTTGAGAGGTGTGTGATGGGGAAAAAAGGAGACAGAAGCAGGAAGGGATGTGAAGAGAAGTAGGCATAGCTGGTGCAATTGATGAATATTGCTGTGCATTCTCATTTGATTAAAACGGGAGCAAGATAAATGTTAGAAAAGTGAGGAAGGAGGAGGCTGCCGCAGCCAGGCAGAGGAGAGCAGAGCCTGCAGCGTTCTGCAGCTGCAGCAGCGTGTGGTGGGCTGAGCGGGAGGATCTCGTAGCAAACCTCGACGGTCCGGCCTTGTCACCAGCCGTTCACGTGTTAGTATAGTTGTCAGATCCAGTGAGTGTAATTTGTTTGGCTAAATGCTTACAGAGTCTGAAGATAGTCTTTTTTTGCCATGGGTACACTTAGTTCATTCATTAGTCAGCTCTCATTTCGATTACTGTAATGGCTTCTGGCTAGACACTGTCCTTCTGCTCTTCACTTACAATCTATTCAAAAATCTGCCACTTGCATAATATCTTGTCATCTCTTCTGTTCACTGAGATCTGCTGCCAGATCTCCTTAAAACTAGCTTTAAAGGATACCTTGAAGATAAAAACAAAACCATACTGTAAGTCCTTGGTTTAAGGAAAGAGTTGATAGTGCTTCCTTGTAGTTAACTTTCCCTTAGCCTGCACAGGGAACGTTTAGCTTGCAATGTTGCTGTGGCAGAAAGCAATAAAATGTGCTGACCCGCTCAGGCTTAGAAGTGAGCCGGGGATCAGAGAGTTGTGCATCATTAGTGGTGGGTATTTGTGAAAGAGAAGGAAAAAAATGTTAGAAGGAAGAGGAGGATTTTCAGCTTGTAGGAGAGAAGTGAATTGGATTAATAATGGGATCATCTGGAAATCCACTGCTGGGTTTCCTTCCATCTGTGTCATTTGTATGTGCAGCTCCTTTCCTTGCGCACGGGTTGCTGGTATCCTGAAGGATGGTCAGAGAACAGAGCCCCTGTCCTGTTAGGAAGGAGACAAGGGCTTACTTGATTAGGGATTTGCACATGGAGTGTGATTACAAATTATTGGAGATAACAAGAGGAAAAATTTACATGCTAATACTAAAATTAATAAGATTAGGTAATTCAATAAGTAAGTGAGAGAGAATGATTGTTGCGAGTTAAGAGCTCTCAGGGCTCCTGGCTCTTATCAGTGGCGCTCTGTGTGGTGCTGGAGGAGCCATCTTAGCTGTGACCTGTGAGAGCTCCGAGGACTCGCAGCTCCACAGAGGCAGGTGAAGGTGCAGGGTCCCGGCCAGCGGCGCGGAGGCTGGGCCCGCAGTGTGCCCAGCACCGGGCTCCTTCAGAAAGTCTAACGGCCTTCCAGAACAGCTCCAGAGTCCTAGAGACAGCGATCGCCCAATGATTGTGCACTTACAAATATCACCCCTAAGACTGGTTTCAACTACAAAATAGCTTGTCAGCTTGACAGAGTGCTCACGGCTGGGAAATAGTAAAATTATAAAACTATTCCCTGCCAATAGGATGGGCGCAGAGCAGGTTTAAGATCCTTTGAAATTTGTGGATGTTTTTCAAAGCATTTTGAAATGTTTACCCCTTTCCATGGAGGAGACGGTCGTGACCGGGACCCAACTGCAGCTCCGCTTGGCGGCAGTGTCCCCCATCGAAGGCTGGTTCTCTGTGGGAAGGCGCCTTCTTCGTGGCTCTGCAGAAAAGGCTTGGAGGCCACAGAAGCCATGGCAATGACCCCACTTCCCCGCTCTCTTGCCTCTTCCTTCTTCTCTATCCCTGTTCTGAAGGGAAGAGGGATGACTGCCAGAGCAGACGCTGGAGGATCACATAGACTTGGAGCCAGCGGGTTGCAGTGCGGGAAGGGAATGACCCAAAACTGCGGCTTGGAGCGAGTTGTGTGTGTGGTGGGAGCAGAGAGGCGCTCAGGCCTCGGCCTGGTCGGGGATGCTGGCAGTATGGAAGGAAACCCCAGTGGTCTCTTGGGCGCACATATGGAAGGAGGAAAGGAGGAAACCACCATGGTCTCTTGGGCACACGGGACATGGCCAAGCTATGGGTGCAGGGCAGGACAGGAATCCACCTGGGTTAACCCTTGGCTGCCCAAACGAGTAATAAAGTTGGGGGAAGGCTAATCGGATTTGAGAATTGATGTCAGTGTGAGGTTTTCGGAGGGTGATTAAAAATGAGATTTTTTTTTTCCTCTTTTAATCCAATGATTGTTCTGGGAAACTGAATATGTTACTATTAACCAGAAAGGCCCTTTGCTTCCTCTCTCATTTAGATTGGCACAGTTACATTAGTATTTACATTTTTTCTGCTAAATTACTTTCCAATCTGTGGTTTTCCTTGCCCTCTTTTCCAGTCCTCTGTTTTTTTTTGCTTATTTTCTGGTGCTATCCTTGTAAAATCCATGCTTTTTGCAGCAGGTTCTGCTCCCCAGGCTGGTGTCCACCAGAAGCTTAGCACATGCTGCTACCTGGCCATGGTGACGTTGGCTTCCCAGCATGGGCGTCTGTGAAGTTCATCTTGGTCTTTCATTATTAGCCCTAGCCCTGCTGCCAGATGCAGGGTTTGCAGTGCTACAAATCCTGGTAGTTCTGGGGTTTATCATAATGGTAGTGTGAAGGCTCTGGGTTTTTCTGTATGTTTTTGTTTTCCTTGCTTCCTAAAATACCTCTTTTTTTCCTTAGAATAACTGACCCTGATATGTTGATTTTTTTTTAGGCTGTGTATATACTCGGTTTGCCCATATTTATTTAAAATATAGATCACATTGTCCTTTATTAATTTGTTTTATTTTATCTTTAGCTATATTTATTTATTTATTTTTAATGCTGTGAGAGATGCTGGCTTTTTTTCTTATTTGCCAAAAAAAAATCTCAACCACTCCTACTCTGTGGTCTTCTCGTAACCTCTGGGAGCTTCTCATTTGTGTTTGAGTAGAAATTTTTGAAAATTAACAATTCCCATCTAGGACATTCTCCCAAGTAATGATGCTGTTTGCTCAGCTCACACCTTCTGCAAAAAGAAAGAGATCTGATGGGGGAGCTTTGCAGGGTAACGGCTAGGCCCAAAACCCATGGGCTTTTCCTGGCCAGAGGGAAACACTGGAGGTAATTTTGTTTCCTGTGTTACTGAAAAGGCTTCCCAGGCTCCAGCTGCTCAGGGTTTAACCCTGGGATGGCTGGCCTGATCCTGAGCTCATCTCAGGTTGAGCTCACGGCACGTCCCAGGCTCGGCTCAAGCAGCGGCGAGCCCCGGGGGCGGCGGGCAGGCCGGGCCGCAAAATAACCGGTGCGCTCTGGAGCACTGGGCGTCCAGGCTTGCGGGCTGTTGGCGTAACCATCCGCACGCACCGGGCGTAACAAACGCTACCCCTAACAAGAAGGGACAGACGTTACTTTCTCCTTGCCCTGTCAGTCACCTTTATTATTTGGGTGACACCTGTGTTAATTTATTATCATTTTACTCCATTCTTGGCCAGGCAAGGGGTAAACAAACATGTTTATCCAGTGGCAGCTGACGTAAACTTACACTCCCATTTACGTTGCTCACACACACTTGAAGAGCAGCAGACCAAACCCCAGACTACCTCCATGTGTCCTTGTGGCCTCGTGTGTGTGTGGAACAGAAAAGCAATCCGAAAAGCCTCCCTGTGCCGGCCACTGGGCCACTGAGGAGCTGACCCGCCCTTTTCTATGAGAAGAAGGGGGAGGCAGAGGCACTCAGGTGCCTCTCTCTCATCTCCCTCAATAGTTGAATAGCCTTTTTTATCCTTTGCTTGATTTTACTGCAAAGCGAGTTTGCTGTTGAAGGTGGCAGAGGTCAGTTACAAACAGCAATGTAACAAGCAGTGCTTTGCTCACTTGAGTGTGTTCTGTTTTCTTTACAGGTAACTGTGCTGGTTCTTTTTGCCCTTGCATTCCTAACGTGTGTTGTATTCCTGGTAGTCTACAAGGTTTACAAGTATGATCACACCTGTCCAGAAGGATTTGTTTTCAAGGTAAATTGCATGCACGTTCTAGAAAAACAGAAGAGTATTTAGTTTTCTGCATAACCTTGATGCTGCATTGCATACAAATTAGTGCTTGTTTCATAGGTCACTGCTTCCTGATGTGTTTTTCTGCTTAATTTGTCAGGGGGATTGTGGCTATCACACTAGTTTAATAATGTTTACCATTATTTCTGTTAATAGTAAAAAAGTACAGCACCGGTCCCACACCAGTGTCCTTCAGACCAACTTCAGCTGCACCTGTTTGAGCAAAGCCCTTATTTATCGGGCCGTACCCTTGGATGGTCCCTCCAAATTCACACATTGTAAGAAAAAAACATAACGATAAATCTAAAACCTGGAGAAAGGCAATTGGCTCTGGAATATATGTCACAGAAATAGGGAAGTAATCTTTCCATTAAGAGTAGCAGAGTTAAATAAGGGCAGTAAAAAGAACTTCTTGTTCTAGAACAGTGACCTCCAAGCCCTACCACTACAGGCCAAAAATGATGTCAAAAAGGGAAAATATACATTTATTTGGGAAAAAAAATACTTTGGCTAACTGAAAGGGATGTTTGGACTCACATAATTCTTTCAAGATGATAGTGCTGGCTCTTCAGCTGTGACCTGGGCTGAAAGTCAAAAGGGAAACAGGGGATTTCTCAGTTATAAATTCAGCAAGGTTGGACTTTACTGCAGTTAGGTAAGAAAAGTAGTGTTGATGATGGCACTCTTTCATCTAGATGTTCTTTTAAGCATATCTATTCAGGCAGGTACCTTGCGTAACTTCAGAATGATTCCAGCAGAAGTGGTTGCCTCAGCACTCCTGAAAAACCTGTGCAGAACCTTCTGTGCCTGTCACGTTGGACACACGGACACTTTAACAGAATCCTGTCAAAGCTGTAGTCAGTCACTCTGTACTGGATTAATGTAGCTCCAACCATTTTTAGGTTATTTCCTCCTCTTGGTGCAAGAGGAGGAAAACAAAACGACTGTGGTCGAAACATTTGTCTGCAACTCGGGAGATTCAGCTTTTGGTTCTGCTGGTATTTTCTGTGTCATCTCAGGCAAGCTGCCTCTCTGTGCCCACGTCTCATGGGAGGGGTGTCATCTCAGGCAAGCTGCGAAACCTCTCTGTGCCCACGTCTCATGGGAGGACAGGTTTTTTCCCAAGCTTTCTCTTGGCTTCGAGCACTCTGGAACACGGGCCGCGTGATCCTGCAGCGCATCCTGGCTTGATGAGAATGGCCGGCTAAGAGCTGCCCTCTGCTTCTCCCGTGTCCTTCCCATCACGTCTTCCCTTCCCTGGGTTGCAGCCCGCTGTTTTCTGTGGCCTTCTCCTTCTGGCATCACCAGCATTTGAGGGGAGGACAGTTTCTTAGTTGTGTTTCAGTCGCACTGTTGACAGAATTTGGCTGTTTATCCCTCCTTAGGATCTGGTGCTTCAAACAAGCCAGACAGGACGTCCCATGGCTGATGCTCTGTTCTTAAGGTGCAGCACACACCGAGTGTTGCCTTATGGAGTGTTACTCTCCCAGTGGTGGGTTCTGTGGAGGCAGTTTCCTGTTTGCTCAGAGGTGAAATGCTGGGATTCACAGTGTCTTCAGTCGTTTACATCTGCGAGTACATCTCCAGGATAAGCAAGCTAAAAAGCCTGGAACTACCAGTGCTGACATGAGTTTGTGTTTGCTGTGCATGCCTGTTTCTGTGAGCGTGTGCGTGTGTGTCGTGACACAGCTTGGCACAGATGGTCCAAGAGAGCCTGAGGAGAGGCTGGTGCCCTCCCATCATCGTTGGGATGACTCTCTGGATGACCCTCGTGCCTCATGGGCCTGCAGCAACTGCCCTGGCCTGGGTGTCCCTGGGCTTGGATGCTCAGGGGAGCTGGTGCCATGGAAAGCTCAGGCGTATGCAGAGCTTTATGTCCGAGAATCAAACCCGCTCCTCCCCGCGCTGACACTCTCGATACGTGGAGCTGTCCCAGGGGTTTCACTGTTTTCAGCCGCTGTCCTGCACAGCCAGGCCTTTAAAGTCTGCTAAAAAGGTGCTTGTTTTCCTTTGTTCAAAAATCTTAAAATGGCTTTAAATCTCACTTGCGCTAATTTGTGCTTGCTGAAGCTTGGTGAGACAGCCCTAGTACTGCTGTCCTGATAAACGAATTCTGCTCTTCCTTTGCTGTTGTGTGCAGCCCTCCTCTGCAGCACTTGTCACTGCTG
This sequence comes from Tinamus guttatus, assembly GCF_000705375.1. The sequence continues at coordinate 75,739 of NW_010578272.1, forward strand.
GGGCTCAGCTGCCAACACCTGAAGCTGCTCGTACCCTGCAGAAACTTCTCCAGGGCCTCAGTGTGCTCTGTGCTGTGTCTGTGACTCTTTATGTGGCCAAGGCATCTGCCTTCTGCAAACTCATAATCAGCAAAGCAATTTCAGTGCATTAAAGCTAACAGTCATCTATTACGTTTGAAATTATTGACTTGGCAAAGTTAATAAAACACATATTATTTTAAAGTGAAACACTGATATTGCTGAGGTCTTCGTATCAAGAGGACTAAAGTAGCCATCTAAATAACAGTCCAGTATAGACTGGCAACCAGGATTTTATCAGGCATTAAAGGCCTTAACTTGTAACTAGTGTTTTTAAGTAGAAGGGCTGGGAAAGAAAGGGGACTGCAGGGTCACTCTCTAGCATCCACCTTCTGCTGCCATTCCTTCTCTGCCTACTTCTCCAGTAGTTTTGGGTGCCATGAAAACAAACTAAAAGGGTAGAGAGAAACAATCTGCAGAAGCTGGGAGCCGGGGAGCCACAAGGGAGGTTTTTCCATCCTCTCTGAGTTCATCCTCTCAGAAACACGGACTTGGGGGAGCAGAAATACAGCAAAGACGACAACTCTGGAACACGTTTCTTAGGCCCTTCTGTGGTTACAACAAAGTAACGTTCCAGTAGTTTTTGCCTGTGGCAGAGCAAAGGGCTTCTGTTACAACTACAGTGTCTGTGGGTTTTTTGGGCTGGCAGGAATCTTGGCTTGTCTTCAACACTGATGATTTTATCCCATTGGCTTCAATTTCCCTGGTAGGTTTAATGAGTTCAATGGATTTTGCTCCTTCCCCGTTTTAAATGGGGGAAGGAGCCGCGCTCTGAGGCAAGGATTGTCCTGGCTGCTGCATGGCAGGAGCAAGGGCCACCACTGGTGCCAGTTAAACTGAGCCTCGTTGAACCTGGTCACGCGGAACGCGCGCCTGGCGTCTTGGGTTTTCTGGTGTCTACTGTTCGAAACGCTTGTTACTGAAACAGTTGTTACTGATGCTAGTTTAGTTATATATATTTTTTCTGACTAAGACGAGGTTCGATCCTAAGCTAAATATGGACATGTTTGAAATCTGATGAGTATCTGATTATTAAGTACATTCTTGAATGTACTTTTGTGCTCAGAAGTTTCCAGCGGAAAGTTTTGCTTGCTGAATGCTGAGAGCAGTAACTGCGACACTGCTCTGTGCCGTAACGCCGCGCGTTGCAGAGGGGCCCTTGCAGTGCTGGGAGTAGGAAGCTCCGGCAGGTTCTTCTCTTTCCAGCAGCTGCATGAAGGTTCCACAGGATTGACCGCTGCTGCTCTGAATGTTGCCGCTCCTCCCAGCTGGGCTGGGAGAAGGGCCTTTCTCCCACCCCAAACGCCGGCCCTGGGTGCGAGGCCAGGTGGCCCGGCCGGCACTGGGTGGATCCTAGGCAGAGGCCCGAGCAAACCTGGCACACGGGCAGGATCGTTCTCCTTCGGTGCAAACAGCTGCTTGAGGGCTCTCGCATCATCATCATCAGCCTTTCTAAAAGCTGCCCACAGACTAATGCATCGCTCATGCACATTCACTTTTATTTTTTTTAACAGACAGTGAAGTTACAATCTGACTTGGTATTTAACCATCTAAATCAGGTAGTTGATTTTCAGGAGCTTGGAGCACCAGCAGTTCCTACATAGTACTCTCAAACGTCTGAGAAATTACATAATACAGTCCCATTTCAGGATGGGTTTTAAAAGCTTGCTCTTGTCTGAGAAAGGAGGAGCCAGGTATTTTGTATGAATGCTGTGCACATGAGCTGGGTCACCCGTGACATTTTTCACCTGTCCCTGCCTTGCTACCAAGATACTGGTATTAATTTTCACCACGCTGACCAAAACCAGTGAAAGTGCCCAAAGTGCTAATCTAATGATAGAAATGGGGTGAGTGTAAGCACAGCTCAAACAGCTGGAGCCGTGCAGCTGGGGTGAGGAGGGAGGGAAAGGAGGAGGAAGCACCAACACAGGGCTGCAAGTGGGTGCAGACTTGGTCTTTGTGAAAAGAAGTGTGGGCGTGCGTGTTGGTACGTTGTTGTTCTGGAAGAGAGGCCCAGGTGGCTGCTCCCGGCACGCGGGTGAGGTCTGAGCAGAGGGAAGGAGGGTTTGACCACGGCGGAATTACTGGGTGTCGCATCTTAACCGCACACAAAGGGGAGGGAGCTCAGACCAACAGGGAAAAAAAAAATCACTCTCCAGACACTGTGTCTCACTAATCTACGCAATGATTTTTCCTTCCAGAATAATCAGTGCATTCCAGCTGGATTGGAAAACTACTACTCCGAGCAAGACTCCAGTGCCCGAGGGAAATTTTACACGGTCATAAACCACTACAACCTGGCCAAGCAAACCATCACGCGCTCCGTGTCGCCCTGGATGACGGTGCTGTCGGAAGAGAAACTCTCGGAACAGGAGACTGAGGCTGCTGAGAAAGCAGCTTAGCTCAGATAAGCTCATTATTACCAGAATGTCATTTGAAGGTAACTAAGGGACTTTAAGGAACTTTTCATTGATTATAATTACGGATAATTTAGAGGTTACTCATGTTTATGGTGCAATTGCTTCTGTTTGCTGATACTGCTTTGCAAAAAAAAAGAGCAACCAAACAAAAATTTGCTGCAGACCATTCATGGGCATAAAGCAAGGTGCATATCAGCATCGCTTTAGAGCTTTGACACCATTTTCAATGTTTAAGAAATCCAATGTTATATATGGTCTTGTAACTTATTGGATGCTGACAGATTTCTTCATGGGATTTTGCAGGGCTTGAAACTTAGATAAATCATGTGTTCTGTTGTCTGAACTGGCACTTACTTTATTTATTCTTTTTCTTATTGTTAGTCATTTTGCAAACTGAAACATCACAGCCATAACTAGAGTGATCTCTTGTTTAGCTAAGAGCTGTGTCTTTATTTGATTTCTGCTCAAACAAGAATGGTAAATCAGCATTGATAGCAAGAGCATAATATAATGATTGGTATGGAGAAAGGAAAGATATGTGAGGTAGCTTTTTTCTTACATTTCTTTACTGTTGTTGATTTGTAAGTGATAATGAAGTTCTCTGCAACACGGCATGCTCAATGTTTTATTATTGCTGTCAACAGGATTTAACTGCATTTTCCACTGTGGCTTTAGCGTCTTGGTAAGGATGTGCACAGAAACATGAACTAGATAAGACACTATGGAAAAACACAGGCATTTTTAGTAATGGATGTTGAGGCTAGTGTAAAAAAATCATTAAGTTATTAAGGATGTTCTCATGAGAAATGACATGTTTTAATCATATTAAGAGGCAGAAAGCCTATTCACAGTAGATGTAGTCCACTATGTAATTTGTTGGATATGACAGATGGAGTAATGTCTAAATTTGCTCTTACTACATTAACATTTTCCCTTTTATCTATTATGACTATCTTTGAGTTATATGTATGGTTTGCAGTTTACTACTTTTAAAAACACAGAGCATCACAGTGAAACAGTAGCATCTAGATACCACAGCTCGCTGGGTTGAGGCTACATGTGAAAAGTGAGTGAAGAAGTAAAGAAGTGTAACTGTCCACGTAGGGCTTGGGAGGGGAGAGGATGTAGATGGGCATAGTCTTGTGGATCCACGTTGAAGCTCCATTGTAATGACAAATTTCTCATCTCTTCTTAGTATGAAACTATGTTTTCATTTTTATTATAAATCTCAAATACATATATTACAACAGAAATCATCCCATTAATGTTTAAGTTGAAATGAGCGCCTGAAACACTTCAGGTAACCAGCTCCCTTCTCTGTTTTTGTTCTTATTACTTGAATGGGCTGGGTGTGGTGGACATGTCAAAAGTTCCATTGGTTTATGTAGAAACTATTCAAAAATGAAAGGAAAACCCATGACTCTGGGTTCTTTCGCAGCATAGAAAATAGAAAAACATGGTCACGTTTCCACTTTTATTCTTCTCCAGTAGACTTGTGCTGTTAACAACTTTTCTTACCAATACAAATAAAAATAACCATTATTCTTTAATTCTCTAGGTTCGATATGAAATGTGCATTACACAGTAATATTGGTAAAAGGCTTTTATTATGTCATTTTAAGTGGAATGCATAAAAAGCAATAAATTATGTGCCAAATTGTTCTTTGCATTTAAAATTTCGAGGTTATGTTAAAAATGTTCAAAACACCCTGTTTGCATTTTCTAGTAGGCAAATACATTCTTGAATGTAATTAATTCACATGTAACTTTTGACATTTTCACTCTGTACAGAATAAAGAATAAGGATGATACTGCTTGTGGCATATCATATAATGATACATTTCTGAAGAGAGCCAAACAAATGGTTCATATCAACATATTTACAGAGGCCATTTGGATTTTACAAGGTAGAAAGATTATCATACATAGAAGCAATTCATAATGTATCTCCTCTCAAACTTAAGGCAATAAAAACAACTTTATATAACAAAGTAATTCAAATTAATACAGATGAGAGACAATCAGACAACTTTTCTCTCATTATAGCAGTAAACGTTACAAAGCGTAAAGCTTTACTATCTAGTGAGACATCTCGCCGCTTCCCAGGCTTGAAGGGAGCAGCAGCTTCTCCTCTGCCTCCCACAGGCAGCAGCTTTCATTCTTATCTACAGCTGGCTTGAGCTTTTTGGCATTGAACATGTTACTCACCATTTTAGTACTTTGAAGAGTGTGGCTTAATATTGTCTGTTCTTTGGCTTTGTTCCAACATCTCAGAACTTGTTTTATTTACACTTTTTTTTGTATTATTTTCTTTGCACCTCAAAGTAAAGTGTTTCAGTGGGTGGTTTGGTTTGGTTTTGAAATCAACAACCTTTTTGATCTCTGACTAAGGTAGTTTTTGAAGACCAGAAGTGGAGGTCACACATGCAAAATGTTCACGGCGTACAGGGACAATATGATTAAATGCTTGCAACAACTTAGCTGCTTTTGCACAATAACAATTTTCACTTGATCTGATCTGCACACGGGGAGGGGGACTTTAAATATCAACAACTGGGGTGAACAGCAATATTTTTTTTTCCTTTTGCTATCTCTGCTACTGCTCACAGCTCTCTTAACAGCTGATTCAAACCTTTTTAGTTCTTTGCAGTATTAAGTTTGGATTAACATTTCAAGTCCCTTTATCAAGTGTAATCAGCTCCCTCTGCACTAATACACACATACTTATTTGTTGTAAAATACTTCCATCATAGCAGTATGAAAAATGATGCATAGAATATGCAGGTAGGACTATCCCACTCCGCAGAAAAAAAATGTCTAGAATTCTTAAAACAAAGCTTGCAGATAATGTTTTTAATTAGTTATCGTACCAGTCCAGGAAAAGCAGGGAAAAGGAACACATCACAAGAAAGAAGAGGATCCATACTCTAAAGCCAGCATTGTTTTTGATTGCCTGTGAGGAGAAAGGGAATCTCTGTTACCATTTCCAGTAAAGGTTCAACAAATATTTCAACAACGACAACCCTCGAAGACGGGTAGTGGCTGCAGCCTTCCCTATGAGATGGGCAGAGGCAAAACCTACCATTTATTTCCGATAGATCAAATTCAGGCTGACTACAGTGCTTGGGATTTACCCCCCTAAAGTTTCTTTGAAAACCAGTCATTAAATAAATAAATAAATAAATAAAGTCGTAGACAATGACACTATATCTAAAACATACAGAACTATGACAAAAATCTACACATTTATTTTAAAGCTTTTTTTTTTAAGTTCCAAAATTGAATTTGTGTCATCAGAAGCCAATTCTCCATCATTCTAATAAACATCTCCCACCTAAGAAACCCCACCAGGGCTTTCTGGAGGTTGGGGTAGCAATGCTGATCAGGTGTTTAGGCCTCAAAGCAAGTAGAGCAAGCAGCAATTCTAGCAAATATTTTTCTACGCATCTTCTCCCCAAAATGGACACTTGCAAACACTAGGGGACCTATTTTACTCTTTCTTCAGATTTATTCGTGTAATGGATTTTTTTTCACGTAATGCAAGCACTAATATGAATGAATGGTTTTGTATTTAGCACCTTCCTCAATTGTTTCCTCGGGGTGCTTGAGGAAACATAGTTCTACCTACAAATCTGAAACTGGAGGAAAAAAGGAAATTAGCACCACAGTGTGAGTACAGGTCCCTGAATCTCTGCCCATGAAGTGGTGGAGTTCAGGCTCCTGCAGGGAGGAAGCAGGTCCATGAGTAGACTCGAGCCCAGCCTCTTCAGTGACTGACTGGGAGGAATGCCATGGGATGGGGCCCTAGGATGTCCTACACAGGATGGGACCCTGGAAGGAAGGGGGTCCAAGGGAGCAGCCCTCCTCCAAGGCCAGGATTGACACAACCCTGCGAGGAAGAAGTCGGGCAGGAGGGGCAGGAGACCCGTGTGGCCGAGGGAGGAGAGAGAATGTGGAAAGGGGGACAGGCCCCGCAGGAGGAATACAGGAGTGCTGTCTGGGGCTGCAGAGATGCCGTGACGAAGGCTGTGGCCTATCTGGAATTAAATCTGCCACGGATGTCAAGGACAACAAGAAGGGCTTCTTCAAATATATAAGTAGCAAAAGGAAGAGTAGGGAAAATGTGGGTCTGCCCCTGACTGGGGAGGGTGATGAGAGTTATAGAGGAGGTAGAGATACTGAATGCCTTCCTTGCTTCCATCTTTACTGCTAAGAGCAGCCCTCAGGAATTCCAGGCCCTGGAGACAAAGAAGTCTAGAGAAAGGAAGACTTGCCTTGGTTGAGGAGGACCAGGCTAGAGCTCATTTAGGCCAACCTGACACCCATGGACCCCACGAGAGGCAGCCACAAATGCTGCAGGAGCTGGTGGCTGTTACCCCTAGGCCACTCTCTATCATCTTGGGAAGGTCATGGAGAAGGGCGGGGGGGATGCCTGAGGACTGGAAGAAAATCAGTGACATGAGGCTTCCAAAAGGGCAAGAGGGGGAGGACCCAGGTGCCTACAGTGTGACCGTGCGCCAGCACTGTGCCCTGGGGAACCCGGAGGGGACACAGCTGGAAACGGTACCTCTCGTATGTCTTCGTTGCCTTCTTTGATATTCTCGGTTGCACCCACTACTAACTGATGGATATTGTCAATCTCAGTTTCCTGTTAAGCAAAAAAAAAAAAGTTGCATTTTTCATTCCTACTAGGAATATATATTAATAAGAATGTAAGTGAAAATAGTAAATACCAGCATGACTTTGCTTTTGTAAAAAAAAAAAAAAAAAAGAATCCCTTGTTCCCTTCATGCTTGCATTAGAGATTCATTAATCTTGTATTTTACCTGCAACCAAGACCAAAACACCCCAGAGAAAAAAATCCGCAAGATATATTTGCTACTGTAATATTAAAGTATACTAACCTGTTGCAAGACTTTTTCAGTGAATATCTCTTGTAATCTGGAGATTTCTACCACTTTTCCTTCAATTTGTCTTGATAAAGAACAGAAATAGTTATCTCAGAAATTAGTGCAAACATTTTCTGCTGCTTCTATTCACATTCTCAAACCCACTGACATGAGGCTATTCAAAAGGCCTGGTTAGTTTGGTAGCAGTTTATTACGTAGCTATAATGAGTGATTATGGCTTTAAAGGTTCCCTACTGGGAGAAGACACAGTGGACCCTAAGTAGTTAATTTTTACCTATCCTTTTTATATGTTACTTTTAAGTATGAAATTTATCTTACCAAACAGTGATAACCTGAGAGGGTTCTACTTTGAGCCAGTTAAGTGGTTTAGCAGGAGAAGGGCAAAAGGCACCACCATCCCGGCCAAAAGGCCAGCAGCTCCAGGGGGGTTGGGAACTGCACCTCTCCTGCTGTTTTCCATGCATGGAATAGACAACTTGCTATGCCTGAAAAGCTTTAGCTGTTAAAACGTAGGTGAGAACGTGAGCCTTTATTTCAAACATAACCAGTACTACTCCCTAGAGTGCACGTAGTGCTAGGAAGCTGCTTTCAAGTGTATAAATCCCTATAGTTCCTACAGTCCATGTGCAGCTGAACCGAAGGGCTCGTGGGCGCTCCCGTGTCATTGCCCCTCCGCCACAGCCCAGCAGTTTGTGCTCCAGGGTGTCCTGCGGCACCCGCCGCACGCGGGGAAGGAGCGGCGCCGGCTGCCAGAACAGCGGCGTGTCAAAGGAGAGGAAGCTGTACCTGACTTCATCAAAGAGGTTATTCATTTCGCCAACGAGTCTCTGGTTCTCCTGTTCAAACTGGAAGAGGAAACAAAAAAGGAACCCATGCGAGGTCACAGTGCAGCTCATGCTCTGGGGATCCACAGACTTTCTTCAACACCCCCTTCCCCGCTCCCCCTAAGCCACCACCTCCCTCACCTTTCACTATGAAATATTTACAGTTTGTCACAACCAAAGAGATCTTCAGGAGTTCCTAATCTTAGCCTAAAAGAAAGATAGGAATCTGCTAGTTTGTAACCAATCACTACAACAGTTGATATTCTCCAGTTAGTGAACCCAGTACCAAAATAAGAAATTTTATTCAAGTTCCTTTGCACTAAAGAAAAAATATACTAGAGGAAATCAGGGCCTTCTCCCCTTTTATTTATAGTGGGGAATGTTCACAGTGGGTCTACTCTGCTCCTGTGATCTCTGCACTGGCATTTGCATTAGTTGTGCACTGCAGGTGAGAGCAGTTCAAGATTTTACTATAACATGAAATATTTTAATATCTTGTACTTCATACCCTATAGATGCACAGGCTTTTTCTATCTCACCTTTTCATTTAAGGCTTGTGGGTAACAATGAAGCATTTAAATACTGTATTCTTCAACATTTCAAGTGCTTAAATTCAACATTTAAGCACTACATTCTTCAAATAAGTAAGCTTGAGAAGAAGGCAAACAGAAGCACACATGTAAATGAAAATAAGCTTTGATTTTTCTGGCCGCACGTCAGTGCCAGAGCACGTGGAGCTCATTAAAGAACAAGGTAGCTGGTGACAAGTACAATGACACAATTTGCTGAAGCAGAACCTGCACAGCCAAAACACAGCCCAGAGAGGAATCACAAATGAGTTTCAAACAAGGAGTTATGAAACACTCGGACGGGATTTTGGGAGTCTGTGCGAGCTGACAGCGACACATCTCTGACAAACTGCATTTCTAAATCCCGAGCAAGAGACGCAGCAGTTGGGCACCGGCAAGAGCACCGCGGAGGTGCAGAGCCAGCCCCGTCTGCTGAGCGAGCTGTTGGGAAGGAGCCTGCCAGGCACTCTGGGACATGAGCTTCATCCCTCGAGTGGCAGTTCCACGAGCAGGGAAAACGCGGCGCTGCCCTTAGGGACCCCGCAAGGTCCCGCGTGGTGCCTGGCAGCTCATCCCAGGCTTCCCAAAGCCTTCCAAAAGCTGGGAGAAAGGGCGGCACTTCCCTGAGGAGACGGCAGGTCAGCATCTGGGAACATCTGTCATCTTGTGCACAAAAAAGGAGGGAGGATGTGGGAAATGCCTGAATCACAGGGAATTTGTTGGGTCAGAGAGAGGGTCACGCTGCATTGCTGAGAGGCAGAGGGACAATTGCCACAAAAGCAGTGTTACTGAAAACGAAGAACTTGGCATTTCCATCTGGTTTAAACAAGGCAGTTCATTAAGATACAACATGGACATTAGCGGCTCTAGTACGAGTTGCATTCAGACCCTCACAGCGTATTGCACAGTACAGGAGTACTCTCCTCCCCTCTACAGCAGTCAGTAACTCGTGGCACTGCACTGGGGTACAGCCTTTCGAAAAAGGAGAGCATGGAGCCATAGAGAGATCAGTGCTGCTCCCCTCCTCCCCTAAGCAGGTGCTGCTGCTCATCCCGTTCCACGGTATGGCAGCTCAGCCCCTTCACTGGGCACCTGCCCAGTTTCCTCCTGGATTTCCTGCTGGATTAAGAAGCTGGAGCTCCCATGGGCTGAAGCCATGCCAGGCTCGGGGGAGCCTTGCCACGTTAACAAATACAAATCTGTGGGCTTAATCTGGCACAAGTGAATGGGAAGGGACTCTTGGTTTTTTTTTTAATTAAAGAAGGTAACAGTTAATCTCTTAGGAAAAGGCTTAGGGTATGCCATAGTTTCTGGCATACTCATTTTATTATAGTAATAAAAATATTTTTAATTTCTTTTAAAATATAAGCGTCTTTTTGCAGCAGAGGTTCCCCGGCCCCAGAGCAGAGGGCAAGGCTGGCCCGGGGCTGAAGGAGATGCCCTGCGCGGCTGCCCCGTGCCCCTCGTTCCTGCCTAAAGAGTTAACGTTTCTGCTTTAACAGCAGGGCAGCGCTCGCAGGGCGCTACCACTTCCACAGTGCTGGGCGGAGCGTTCGTTAAAATTTCATCACTGAACACACTGACATTTACTTCAAAAAAACAGGGAGTTAAGTGGGTGTTACCATCGCAGCCCTTGAGCTTCGCACTGGAAGCCTGTGATGTGGGGGGAGTCGCCGCAGGACAGAGGCAAGGGAGAGAGCCCTGAGGAGCCGCGCGGCGCCGCGGGACGGGAGGACCGTTAGGAGGGGCCGTTAGGGAGGGGCCGTTAGCCGGGCGGGACGCGCGCGCCGCCAGCCTCCCCCGCCCGGCTGTAGGAGTAACCGTTTCCGCACAAATACTCCGCACCAGCAGCTCCATGCTTTAAGCCGTCTTAGCGCAGGACAGAGGCAAGGGAGAGAGCCCTGAGGAGCCGCGCGGCGCCGCGGGACGGGAGGACCGTTAGGAGGGGCCGTTAGGGAGGGGCCGTTAGCCGGGCGGGACGCGCGCGCCGCCAGCCTCCCCCGCCCGGCTGTAGGAGTAACCGTTTCCGCACAAATACTCCGCACCAGCAGCTCCATGCTTTAAGCCGTCTTAGCAAAACCCAAGACGATAGGCAATTTAGAAGGCAAATTTTCAATAAGGAAACAGTGGGTGCTTTTAATCCCTTACAAATAGCACACATCCACTTGAGAAGTATTATTATAAAAGTCCCTGTGATATTTAAAACCCTCTATCGGCATGGAATTCTTTTTGAACGCTGCTAGATACACTCTGCAATTTGAAAGCAGGACTGATGAATTACTGGTCTCAAGCAGCAGCAAGATATGATGAAACAGTCAACTGAACAAAAGGGTAAAACGCGGGACACATTGTACATCAACGTGTCACACAAGAATTTACACAAGAGGAACATAAAACAGACTATAGCAATCAATACAGCTCAACAGTTTATGACTTATTAAAGTAACTGCTTTTTCTGAAAGTAAAATATTCTGTTACCAAAGTATGGCACAGAGTGACAAATTATATAGACTTTTTTCAGAATCTAACAACTAGATGAAATAATCAGAGTATTTTTCGTTATCCCACGAGATGAATCATTAAATGTATCTGATTTTGGTTAAGACAAAAAGTAAGACAGAAAGAGACAGGAAAAATGAGACATTTTCACAACTCAAACAGCAGGAACTATTTTCTTTTCCACTCAATCTGACCGTAACACATCTGCTCACAATAACTATAAAAACATTAATATACCTGTACGAAGGGTTATAAACTGAAATTTATTGTGCAAATCATACAATAGCCTGCAACCATTTTGAATCATGTAACGATCTCTCCTGTGGGTGAAATAACGAGTTAAATTGCCATTGCAGCCATATGATAGGGCTTTAATTCATTATTTTACCCGCAGGAAGGACCATGAAACCATCACTGAGAACCGTAAGGACAATTTGCCACAACACATTCCAATTTAAAACCGATACAGCCGTTTCTGGGCTGTAACCTATCTTCTTCCTTCTGAGTGTTCCTGGATTTTATTGAGTAACTTAAATGCAGTTAAATCCGCTCTTCACAAATCAAACACTTAGAAAGTCAAAATTCAGTTGTCTGTAGCAGCAAACATAACGCAGAGGGGAAATAATTAGGGAATCGGTTATCTAAAACCGGGCTGGTTCCTAAGGGTTTGCAAAGAACCCCCTGGACTCTGCCCTAAGGGCACAATAAAGCCAGTGAGTGCTGCCAGGTTGGTATGATTTCATTTGGGAGTGTCCCAAGGCAATGAAAAAAGCAAGGCGCATACTTGGATTTTTCCCATTTACACCAATATTTATACCTGCTTACATCTCGGACCCAGATTTACATACGAGTTATGTGACTTGTCATTCTTTTCAGAGTCTGACAGGAATGGACATTGCACAATATCCAACATTACCCAGAAAGGCCAAAGCACTGAAAGGGAGCAGCTTCACCATAACACATATCTTTAAGGCTCTGTAAATTACCTAATAGTGATATTCATAAACTGAGACAGAAGTCACTTTAGGTCCACAGAAGAGAATAGTTTGCTAAGCTGTAAACATCAATACGTTAGTGGCAAAGACTTCAAATGTAAAACTGCAGCAAACAATGTGTTGCTGTACATTACAGAAACCTGTAAACTCTCTGTTTACAGTTTGGCAACTCCAATATAAGGTATCCAGTTCAATTCTGAAAAAGTCACCCCCTCAAAATTGCCTCCATCAAGGAGTATTAACTAGGCACAATCAGCTCATTTTCTACTTGACAATCACACAGGGAGGAGAGAAAAAAATCACCTATACTATTACTGCCACGAGTGGCGACTCTCTTACTTCAGTAGTCTCCTCTCAAGGTGCAGTGTGGGGATAATATTTAGTAGAGGCAGAAAGAGGCTGTATTTCCTCCCAGCAGAGCCAGGAGCCCAGGCTCGCGCTCTGGGTGAGCAGCAGAGATGCAGACAGCCCTTGTTCCTGGTGGGCACGAGCACCGGGGTCAGCCCGCAGCGAGTGAAGCAGCAGAGAGGAGCCCGGACTAAGATCAGGGCCACAGGAAGCTTCAGCTCCCAGGATCGCAGGGAAATCAGCCACCCAGGTCAGACCAGCTGTCTGCGAGGACAGTTCAAGCAGCAGCTTCTCCAGTTCTACTTCCCCAGTCTTACTTTTGACATCCAAGTTCTAAAGAGTATATAACCAGAAAGCATATCATGTGGTAATCTGAGGAGCAAAATACTCCACAAGACCAGTAATAGTCTTTCAACATATTTATATATTATATATATATAATATATATATGACTGCAAAGTTTTTTCCACTAACATTTTAATCTGTTGCTTTTCTTTCCCATCTGTGTTTTTTCCATTGAAGAGGCAGGCAAATTTAAAGCTGAGGTTAAAAGTGTCAAAGACGGGTCATCAGCAGTGACACCAGGGCAGTGTCATATACAATATATTTTCTTGCAAACTATAGGCAGAACCATGTAAACAAGGAGTAAAACACACTTGCTATTGTAACTTGGAGCATCAGTGTTGCTTTTGTATCACTTTTTGCAGGAAGTGTAGAGCTACCAACACAAAAAAAAACAAAAAGCACCATACCATAGATAACTTTGAAAGGGTAAAAAACAATAACGGATTTTCTAAAAATGGTTCTACCTCAGGAGTAACTGGCAGAATGCCAGACAATAATTGATTCAGGACTGGATATTTAGGAACCTAGAACTCTTTAAAAGGACCAGACTATGAATCCTTTTTTTTTTTTAACCCTCGATTTCTTAGAATAGAACCACTCCCCCTCACAAGTCAATAGAGAGAACTTAATCCAGAACTTAATCTTCAAATCTTCTGCGAGTAAAATCTCCATCTGCAGATGCTTATCCTCCTTCACTCTGGCTAACAGGAGATTAAAGCCAAACCTCACAGACTAAGACAATTCAGTTAAGCTGTGAGATATCTGGAGGCTTATTCTAGAAAATATAAAAGGATTCCATAAAAAAGCAGTATCTGCACTCCCAACATACCATGGCAAGAGATATAACAGTTTTAAAACTCACTAGAGCATGAGGGAGGCCTACAAAAAGCAGCCTGTCTCATTTCGTAGTGAATTATTAGTAAAGCCTTACAGAGCTGTCACCTCGGATACTTGTTTCCTCCTGATCTCCTGGAAGCTTGTGATAAAGGGGTTAATAATATTGTGCCCAAACAACGCAGAGAGAAAGAAATAATGAATAAGGCAAGGACAAGAAAGCCTTTTGATTCAGGCTGACATTGAGAAACAAAGTGCTTGTGCCTAGAGCAGCATCTGAAGCATCTTTTCTCTTTGACAAGCCGTACATAATTGCACACAACTTACTCATCCCTGACTGGAAGAGTGACACACACTCCATTTGGGAACTGCGCTCGTCACTGCCAAGGAAGCTTCAAACACTCACACTGAGGCACCGCTTTGCCTTTGTAGATCTCACCATCTTGGAGACTTTCCATTCAATAATATCCAATTATAAATCAGTTATTTCTTTATATAAAACAACACAGTAAGTGTTAACACAGAGAGGCTTCCGAAGAACTCTGGACCACGTACAGAATAGATATATTTTAGAAATATCGAAAATAACAGATCGGATGGCATCAATCATTTGTATTTCAGAAATCTAATATAACAGTTCAGTTACAGGCAGAACTAGATTAAGGAATACTCAAGAGTGGGGATATACAGAAGGTAGCATTCATGAGATACTGATGTGAAGGAAAGTCTGCAGCTATTCCTTCCAATAGCTAATGTAGCAATTTTAAACACTAGCTGTTTGCAGAAGAACAAGGAAGCCACACACAAAAGGTAAATACCTTGTTCTCGAGTCACTCTGAACAGAATGAAAGTTGAAAGAGAATGTGGGTGAATTTACCTTTCTTTAACGCATATGGATAGAGTAGAAGATATAATAAAGTGGACAACAGATGGAAAAAGCACACTTACCATTTGTATCTCTTCAGGTGAAAGCTCATCTTCACCTTTGCCATCGCCCCATAATCCAAGGTTACTATGGGCATCAGGCAAATTCCTGTCTGTAAAAGAACCACCAGAAACTTCAGACAATGCAGCAAAGTGCAAAGCATTTTCTATTCATGAAATAGATGAAATTATTAATTTCCTCTCATTAACTGAGATTCATCCTGTATCTCCATCTTACCATTACCTCAATAAGGCTAAACTTCTGGCTAGGACAGAGGTCTACACAGGTATTCAATTATCTGAACCCTGACGAGCTGCACTGCAATAGTGCTGGCGAGGCATATAAAACAACGCAGGAAGCACTAAGACTCCTTTGGCTGCAAAACTCTGAAATACTTGAATTTTAATAGAAGACAACACACAACTTTCAAAATGATAGCCTATATACAAACTACTCCTTCCCTTGAGATTTGACAGAACCACCAGCTCCTCATTCCTCAACATGGAAAAGAAGATCTCAGAGAAATTTTGGGCAAAGTTTCCAGGCCAAATTCCACTTCCTTGCACTGTCCAAGCTGCCTGGCACAGTGCAAATCCCAAGCCCAGCACCTGCACATCCTGCCTGCTGCACTGATTGCAGTAGCACTTCTCCTTTGATTAAAGCTAATCATCTGCAGAAATCTTAGCAGGAGTGGGACACAAAACATCTTGAAAGGCTATTTCTAGGATATTCCCTCTGGAAGCTTTATTTTTAGGATTAATTATATACTTCCGATTATAGAAAAATGTTAAAATGGGAGAGAAAAGAAACTATCCTATAGGAACCTCCTATTACTAAAGCTATTTTAGCATCGGCCTTTGAAATTCTAAAGATGTGACAAATCTTGGGACGGCCTCTTCCCTTCCCCCACTGGCTGCAGCATTTTTACAAAACCCAGAATACAGATTTGCACCGTCCCAGAACAGAAATATCGGACAAGTTAGAAGTCAAATATAAAAAGATTTAGTTTTTATTTTAAGAGATTTCAAACTTGCTAGTTATTATAGGCAGGTACTTCATGTATTTCTATTTGCTTTGTTGCAACCTTTCATACCTGAATTCTTTCAATTATACAAGCAGCCCTATCATTCAGATACTGACTTCTTGGAAAGCCCCTAAAAACAACTGCTGCTTATATGAAAAGTAATATAGGGGAAAATTTTCCCCTTAATAATCAGTATCTGTTAGTGAAAGTGCCTGAAAAGTAAGTATCACAAAAGAATATTGTTATTTCACTCTAAAATTGCATATTTTGCATCCCAACAACTGAATCAGGATGTAGAAACAGGGACAGTGTTACAAAGGAAGTATAGAGTCTAACTAATAAGGAATATATCCTTTATTTAAAAAAATAAAAAACTTTTTATACTTTCATAAGAATAGATCTTTTATTTCTTACAAATCATCAATAAATAAAAGCTTTTCTTTTTTTTAAAAAAGATCGTTTGGAAAGGTTATTGTTTTTTATGGGGCATCATCAGTATTTCAAATCTGTTTCACAGAGACACAAAACTGCTTTTTTCAGGTAATCATGGATTTATGCTGCACAAAAATTATAATGAATTATTTACTTGATTCGGAGAAGAGACGATAACTAGTTTACAGGGCAAAGAAGCAATATATATTCCTTCTTATCCCAAAGGAACCAATTACTTTCCGGGCCTGGCAGCACCATTAGGAAAGAGCACCTGTATCCAATGTGGTTGCTAATAAGTCAGGGCACTTATGATGAAGAGGGGAGCGAGACACACGGATCTCCCCAGAGCTCCCCGGTCGCTGCGGCACCTTCAGCTCCGGGGAAGCTTCTCTGCAGCCCTCCTGGAGCTCACACTAAAGCTCCTCTGCAGCTCACCCGGCAAGCGCCAGACCAAGGAAAACCGGTTAACTCCATTTCCTTTGCAGAAACAAGACTAGTTGATGCAGGGGCGAGGTGTAAAGCAACTCTCCATCTGCACCATTTTCTGGGCTGAAACGAGACAACTGCTAAGCTAGTGACTGGTTCAAACGCTGCTCATTGCTTACACTCTGGAGATTATTTTCATATGTTGCCAGTATTTATTTATGTATTAGAAACTGGCCACTTAGTTTATATCTTCCTTCAGTGAGGCATGTTCGGTGTAATTCTGAGGTAAACAGGAGTTTTGTTTTATCTCAAAGCAAAAGTAATCACATTCCGCTTTGGTTTCTGTCCCTCCTGCAACAAACCAACAAACAAAAAGCACAGGTTGTACTTCAGCACCCGAAGTAAAGCATTTGGCTATTTCTCATGATGCTCAAACCAAAGACAGGAGCCCAAGCTACTCTCGGAAGAATTAGCTTTGCAGCTGAGATTTACGCAAGGGACCCGGGCACGCTGGAGACAGATTTCTAAACCACTGACAGGCTGAGGATGAAATAATTTATTTCTAAACATAACCATTTTTACTATTCCTTAAAAATCTGAAAGTTACTTGTGAAAAAAAAAATACACACCCAAGATTATAGCATTTAACCTGAGCTTTTTCCTTTGCAGTCACAAATATCTACTAGTGAAGTCACGAGGGTGATTTCTATAAACAGCAGCAACCAATACTTACACGTAACAGAGGAACTGCATATATCGTATGCATTTATGAACTATTTTGATATATAGGTTTCAGTTTTCTCCCAGATTAGTCAGCATCCCCTCTTGGGCACTGCACCAGCATCGCTTGTGGAAGCAGACATGCCATGAACAACATTTCATCCGTTTGCTGTAGTGCTTTACTGTGTCCAAGGCAACCCAACACCATCTCCCGTGGCACAGCCCCATCTCAGAGCTGCAGTCTGGTGGTGGCAGGGCACGCTCCCACACACTAGAGACATTCAGCAACCAGGGGACAGCAGAGGGACAAGGGATGCTCCCAGATTGCTGCCTCCTTGCTGGCACAAGCTCACAGCTGCAAAATACTGATAACATGATACGGTGAAACTTATCTCTGTGTCTGTGTGCTGCATCACTGAGACACGCTATGGAAGTGCTGTGGGCGCTAGAAGTGACACATAATCAAAACCTTTACCTCACTGTAAAGTCTAAGGAGAAAAAAAGTGTACTGATGGGGCTGCAGAAGTACGAGCTGGTTAAGTAGAAAAGCAAAACCATATCAGAAAATCAAAGGTTTGCACACTGGGAAGTAATTTTCCTCCAGAAATGGAGGACCCACTTCATATAAATCCATCCTCTGTGACAGCCTAAGGGAAAGGTCTTTTCCGTTTCCTATGGAAAGGAAACTTTCAACAAAAATGAGGCAAGAAATAACTGATGATAAAAATAATATGGCCATTCAATGCATTTTTTCTACCTTGACAAAATAGTATCCTCATGTAATATCATATTTAATAAAATTTCTGTTTCTATCCAAAAAACATTTCCATGCTGTAATCACACTGTATTTCAGACAGCAGAATTCAAGACAGCAAAAGCAACATGGGAATCCCAGAAACAAGAGTTCTTTTCATTTATGAAACCTGGAATTATCTGCACATTGGTATTTCTCAGAATGGCAGTGACAAGGGAGTTAGGGCAGTTCACACATCCCAGAACAGACCAAGGGGCCATTCCAAGCAATAGGTGACAGAAGACACTGCTTTGGACTTCTGGGTGCTTCCTGCCTAGTGCAACACCAGATGCAAGATAGTCTTTTCAGCAAGGAGATTTAATGCTCCAGATAAAAACATTCCCAAAATTATTGAACCTGGCCACCCAGTAACCTCTCCTCTACAAGGAAGACCTATGTATTCCAAATCCTATTGTAAAGGATCCAAGTTTAAAGGCTAGAAAATGTTCCTCACAAGCAGCTGAGCTACTTGCCATTTTCTTTCCATTGGTGAAAAGAATCTGGGAACTATCTACCTAAGTTCTCAGACACATGCAATTAAGGAATATTAAAAAAATAATAAAGAAGTGAAAAGGTTGCACAGAACTTATGAGGAAGAAGCCATCCAGCAAGACATCAGAAGCCTCTCTTAGACGGCTGACAAATGGCCCTGAAACATGTTGAAGTTTAAGACTTGGTTTCCTCAGTCTCCCGGCTGCTTCACAAAACCCTGGTCAACCCAGGGAAAAAGAAAATAAAAAGCTGCAAGGCACAGGAAGAAGCCTTATAGCAGCCTTTGCAGTATGAAGAAAGTACTAACGAATGGACAGTGCTGGCCACAAGTAAGATCTGACTAGTTGTTATTCTTACCTTTGGTTTCCTCAGCAGACAGCTTTTCCTCAGGATCATCTAAAGATGATGAATTCTGTGAAAGCTTCTCGGGGGAAAGAGGGGAGCTGGACTTGTTGCTTTGCTCTGGTTCAAGTCTGGACCTAGAAGTACAAGAACCTATAATTTACATGGCTTAATACAACTGGATTGCTGTAAAATGAGAACAACCACAGCTGACCATATATAGGAAACATATTCAGTGATTACATAGTAGATGTGTGGAGCCTGTTTCATCATACCACCAAAAGAGTTTAAAACTAACAGCAATATATTTTATTCAGGATACTATGATGAATTCTGTAGCAGCTATACAGTAGATATCTAGATGCCTAACAATTATGCTATTAGAGCAGCCTAGCTTCATAGTAAGACATCTGAAGGTTGGTGAAAATTTGCAGTTCGAACACAAACGACTGAAAAATAAAATGTAACAAGCTGAATGCCGTTGTGCCACCTTCATCCTTCCTCCCCTCCCAAACACACTCAGCAGATAATCTCATTATGATCTGCAATCTTCCCCCGCTGCTTAACAGAAGGTGTTGCATTTTGTGTTCCTTTCCTTATTTTACTGTGTCTAAATTCTAACCCTTAATTAGAAAATGTTGAGGTAAAAACAGAATAGAGTTCATTAGTCATCACTGGGTGACTATTGAAAGATGAAGAAAGACAAAAGGTAACAGGGAATCCTTCTAAGTTATAAAAGCTATCTATAAGTGCTAGGGTTTGAGAAAATTTATCAAAAACAAAACAAAAATAAACTAAGAAAAAGACAAGCAAATAAACAAACACCCCTCACCCCTTATCTCCTTCCCTCTCAAGACCCAGATTTGACTAATGCTGAGGAAAATAAATCTGGATATTTGTGTAGTTCAAATAATACTTCTGAAGCTAGTAAAACGTCCATTCCTCAGATACTAAACATCAGATTTATTTGAATAAAAGCTATGTTCACTTTTTAAGAATTGCATACATCTTTAACCATAAATTCTAATGGGGATTCTAATGGTAAAAAAAAAAGTTTAACATTGGAAATGAAACGTAACTTTCAATTTCCCATAATTAACACTGCAACAAGGTACCATTACAAAATCACACGCACGCACAAATCACCCTCACTATGTTTGTATTCTGAAGATTTAATTCTTGGGAACCAATGCAACGCAACTGGCATAACTTTTTGCCAAAGTAATGTGAGTTAATACATAAAGACAGGTTATATTACTTAAGAAAACTACAACACTCATGCAATTAGTTGAAGAACTTTGAATGCATACCTATCTAAAAGGAAGCATAATGGAGCAAATTTTTATTACAAATCCTTCAGAATTGTCTAACAAGTACATATTTTATGCCGATTAAATGTCAGGAAAGAAGATCTGCACTAGGCTTAGTTTCTTTTTAAATATATATTTACCTTTACTGTTTGTTGTCCTGACTTCCCACAATATGCTAATGTACAGTTTGCAAGGCATTTTAAGTGATGGAATATATACTTATTAGCACATAAGTGTCTACTTAAATCCTTAGGGAAATTACAAATCAACTACTTGAAGACATATGAAAGAAGACAGCATTTCTACAAGTCATCAGAAAGATGAATTCACACTCCATGATTTATTTAAAATGTATTTTCATGTAAATGGCAATTTGGCCCTTACATCACATCTACATTGCATTCAGGCTCCACACAGCTAACGTATATTTTCGTTCTTAAATCTATACGAGAGAGGCATACAAGTATCTTCCAACGTTCCATAAAAGAACTTCATCTTCTGGGTCATTTTTTCATGCCTTACTGCTGCTCAGTTAAGTGATATTTTAACTTCTGACATAGCTCTTTGCTCTCTGCTTACTGTACATCAGATTGACTTCTTTCCCCCTAGGTTTAGCCCTCTGAGAAAACTGAAACTGGGATTTCACATGGAAGCAGTAGCAGAGGAGCACAGTGACCAAGAGCTGATATTTATTAGCCAATTATGGAAGGGCAGGAACCATGCTATCTTCCTTTGAAGTGCTTCACCATGAAAAATACTGACAAGGTTATGTATTCCTGCACACTAAAAATACCAGACTATTTTGTTTCTATATTATTATTTTCTAAAAAGATACAGGAGTTTTAAGACTACCAAGGCTTTATCTTGCTTTTCTCTCATAATTACTTCTACCAAATTTCGGAATTGGTTGAGTGCATTTTGTTCATTAGTTTTTGGGTTGTCCTATTATTCATGTCCCGGGAGGATAAATTTGAGTGAATCCAATTATATTTAATCATGCTGAATCACTCCAAATAAAATGTACTTCCCATCTGGATGTCTGAATACATCTCTCTAGTTTTACTGTGCATAGCTCATCTAGTCAAACACCAAACTGATAAAGCAGTATCAGTTCCTGGAAACACACTCAAGAATTTATCTGTTGACGTATGTTATAATATTCTTTATTTTCATAAGTGAATGCCCGCAAGAGAACTTAAGGCTAGAACTCAAATACCGCATATTGATGAGAGAGGACTTCTGAGGTTTTAAAAAAAATTACCAATTTGCAAACTTGTGCATTCTCACTGTCACTCTCACACCTGACAGTGTGCAGTAAGAGAAAACTCTGAAATGCTCTAGTTCTGATACTTGGCAAGAGGAAAAAACAAAAACAAGACAAAAGAAAAAAAAAAACAAAAACAGACAAAACAGCAAGCGCATATCTCCAACTTCTCCTAGACTTTTTTACAGTTTGAATGTATGTAAGCCATCACGACAGGAAGCAGAAGCTGCTTTCTTTAAATTAAAAAGTTTTGATTTTTACTAGGTTTCTACATAGCAAGAAATCCCACTGTCTCAAGTAGCATTTATTTGCAATCTAATCACTTGTTTTATCAGAAAGATGGTGGTTTTAAAGAGAGAGATGAGAGAAAAAGGAACATCCCTCATACCTAAACAGATGGTATCTTGATATTCTGCACAGCATCATTGACACATATTATAAATGAGTAAGATTCCACACTAGAATATTTTACACAGTTTACTATTAACAGGACATATGAAAATATTATGATGTTTTTGTAGAACTCCAGTTCTACATTAACCCACATTTTACCAATTTGATGGTTTAACTATTAGTGTATACAAAAAATACAACAATATCCATTGTCGTGCTGACTTAAATTCTCACATTCATAAAAGAAAAACAAAGAACGTAAGCCAAAATAAAAGGAACAAAGCACTAAAAGAAACATCTCAGAGCTTTGGAATGCAGCTGCTCACAGTGCAGGAAGCATGTCCAACTATGGCTTTCCATCTAAGAGAACCTCATTAGGTTCTAAACATGAATTTGTTCTAAATGTCCTACAAACTAAAGGTACAGTTAAACGTTTCATTTTTGTTGTGTTTAAAACATGAGGGCACACTACTCACAGTCTCTTCTTGTCTATTACTCGCTTGACTCGGATGGCTCTTTGTTCGGAGTACAGCTTGCACACTCCTGTTCAAAATAACATAGATCAAAATCTGAGGTCAGATCAGCATTTCTTTCTTGGAAAGAGCAATCAAGTATTCATTTTTAACCATTCAATATTTCAGGAAAAATAACCATTTAGTACTTTTTAAATAATCCTCAACAAAGTCCAAGACAGCTGTTCTGTGCTCCTTCACCTGCGCAGACTGGACACCCTTGTGTGCTGAAATGCAAAAGAAAGATATAAACTTTTAGCTTTACATTCAACTGCAAAAAAGTCCGTGTTCTCAGTCTATATGCAAGTTGTATTCAGCAGCCTATTTAACACTATACAATTTAACATAGATATACCTTATATTCACATCTGCAAAACAGCAAATTATTACAACATACTAAAGCCCCAAACCACTTGCTGTCATCTGATCCTTATTTTTTTGATTCTTGAAGGCCTACTGTTTATTGTCATATTATGTCTATTACATTTCTAAACAAGAATACGTGCCATCAAGGTAAGCACAGCAAAACAGAACTAGAGACTTGGCTTGCCTAAGATGCTGAAGCTCTAACACCTTCAGTTCTCCAGTATTTAGACTACGGACTATGCTTTGGTTCCTACTGTGTCAAGCATTCTTTTAATTCATACACATTAAAGTTTCTTATTTTAATGCTCTGAAGCTCCTATGCATGAATTGCTTCCAGTGATTCCGAATTTTACTGCAAGTATGTTTAGATGGCATTTCCAAGTTGAGAAAATCTTTGGCATACTTTGCCCGCGCTGACAGCAGGCTTACTTTCTAGGAAAGGTATCCTGTGTTTCCAGACAACATCGGAGTAAACTGAACTTTAAGAAAAGGATGGACACGCTTTACATCCTAGTTTCACCTCCTAAAAAGTGCCTTCATTTTCACGAAAATGAACTACCAGTTTAAGTATTTTTCTTCTTCTCCTGTACTTTGGAATTCATCTTCAGATACCAATGAAACATAGACATAAAGCAGCTGAGTTGGAAAAGGCAAAACAGAAGTTTGATCTTTGCTCTTGAACAGCCCTAAGGCGGTTCTGTGAAAGATTCATCTTATCCTCAAGTTATCAGAAATACCTGTTACTTTACTGAAACTATGTTCAACAATGACCACATCAAGAAGAGCAGTGTCATTAACACTTCTTATAACAAAGCTGATGTCTTTTGATATATTAGTAACTTTTCTATTAAAAGAACAGGGGAGAGGAGAGGGGTAAAACAAACAAACAAACAAACAAAAACAAACAACACGCAGTTTTTCCTGCCAGAAAACTCGAAATGACCATTGGGTTCTGCCTTTTTTTTTTGTTTTATTTTGCTAGAGATCAAATTTCTAAGGGCTATACAATTATGCAAGAAAATATTCATATTTGATTAAAATCTTTAAAGAGTTATGATATAGAATTTATTCTACTGCATTCAGTGATTGGATTATCTCAAATATGGAAGACAGTCTATACTCTTAATACCTTGCAGACTGACAAACTAGATGGAGGTAACTATTGATTTTTGTGAGCTTTGGTTCACGTCTCTGTGCCAGTGCTCACACTGACTAGTATATAAACAAATAAAGAAAATTCTACCTGCTGGCTTTCATTAGCGCTAAAATAACTCAAGCATTGCATTAACCAGTCAATGGCATTACACAGGTGCAAACAAAACAGAAATGAGATTTTACTGCTTTGAGATTTTACTGCTTTTTTTTTTTTTTTTTTTCCTCTCCTGCAGTTCAGGTTCTAAACCACCATCCAATATTCAGTATTACATTAGCTTTTATCTATAATGAACAAAAAATACGTAGAAGTTTCTCAATTTACCTTCTGTTCTCAGCTGATGAATGGCATCCGCACACGTCCTCATAAATATCTGAGCATCTTGATCAATCTGATCACGCTCTGCATCCGTCATCCTCACATATTCAGACATAATATGGCTGGAAAACAAGAAAAACAGTCATTTTAACAGTCCCCAAAATTTGGGCCTCCCTCTCACTAACCATCTCCACAGAGGCTTTTTGTCAACACTGATTTTCACGTAAAAAAAACTAAGATATAAATTATTCTTAAAGGGGAATATCCATAATTCTGATAAAAACGCCACTTCTATAAAGCTGTGAGTTTTTAAAAACTAGGACTGGGAAATGATTTGGGAAGAAATCAGTACTTACACAAGTCAGGCATACTTCATTTTAAAAACAAGAAAACAAGAAGGATAGAGGAATAGCCCAAGCACCAAAAGGAAGAACATTGGAACTAAATTTCATTAAATAATTACATAATAATTATTTTAAATAATTACTATATAATTATTTAATATTATAATATATATTATAATTTATTATAATTATAATACATTATAGATTACAGTTCTAATAAATTAAACGCATGTTTTATTACTCAAAATGCTCAAAGTCATTTTTGAAGTAGGTATGCTATGTCATCTGTCAATTCAAACGGTAGGGAGGATTATAAGAAAATAGTGTATTTTTAATATGAAGTAGACTAAGTTAAGATCTTTTCTGGCCACTTACCTCTAATTTTAGAGAATACATTATCTATTTAAAAGTTTCTAATAAGATTAATGTATATTTTTGTTAACAAGTTAATAAAAATAGACTCCAGCTACAAAAGGCCAAGTAATAGCAATGAATGTTAGGCAAAACTTTCCATTCAATGAGTCCAATGAATTAACGGGTTTGCTCCAAAAGTCTTATGGATTTTTTTGTTTTCTTTATTCTTGTAAAATATTAATATATTGTAGATACCCATTAGGAAATGGAATTCTATATGAAGGTATTTAGTAGTGATTCCACAGTTTTGGAACACTGGTCAATAAAACTTTGCTAGAGTGCCTTATCCAATGTTCATCATGGATTTCCTGATCATATAGTAGCTATAGATCATTGTATCTCTCATTTAAAAATCAGTAAGGACAACCTTATTCATATACTCATTTTAAGGCAGATTTTTGTTTACATGAGAAAGTTTTTTCACCTTTTCAAAGTATATTATATAATATTAGGAATACACACACACACACGAATAAAGAGCTAATCTTCACTTTGCAAGGACAGCACAGCCCGATGTCCTAGAGATGTCCCTTACATACTCCACCGTGACGCTGCCAAACCCTCCCTACGTGCGCTGCCATCGCAGCCACCTACAACCATTCACAGTCGCTTCACTACCTTCTCACACGTCACACTTTAATAAAACACATTCCTTCCTACATCTTCAGTGTGCAGACACTGTGATAATCCCAGATTTCCGCCTCAGAGTTTTAGGCTAACTCCAATGTTCCTGGGCGTTATGTCAAAGTATTCTGGCCTTCCTTGTATGCTGGTGGCATAAGAGTAGAGCATTGGACACTATGCCTGGTTTGAGGGCTGGCAACTGCTGACTGACAGAAAAAGCTAGCTAATATAAAGTAATATTCTGTATTTTATTCATGGTAGTTTTCCATGGATTCATCTATTTGCATGTAGCTGTCATGTCTTTTTTGCCCTCTGATTAAAACTACTCTTGTTTTTTTTTGTAACAGCTTATAACTTACAGAAAAGCATTCACAAAAGATTTCTGTTTACGTTTTATGATTGGAATTGCTCTCCTTTGGACAGGACATGCAGGTTTCACTACTCTGGGGCAATACCTCTATCGGAAGTCTCCTCAGTTATCTCATAAGCTACAACTCTAATCTACAGCCTCTTATAAAACAGCTTCATAATTACAAATGTTTTAGCAATTATCTAATCGTAGAGATAGGTGGCCGAAAGCCTTTCCACAGGCCAAAGAAGATACATATTGATAGTCACATATGGAATATAAACTACCCATGACAGACCTCTGCCTCCACTCATACTCTTTTACTGAGGCGTAAGGCAAGTTCTGAGCACCTGCAAAGCCAGCACAACCCTTCTGTGTACTCACGCCTGCGCAGGCCCAGCCAGAGGGGGACCAGCAAGATCGTGTGGTGTGGGGTAACGTGCAGCATTTTGCAGCAAGCCCCAACTACAGAGTTACTTGGATATGCAGGGCACTCAAATTCAGCTAGAAGAGCAGGATGGAATAATAGCTTCATGATGGCTCCTTCACAAAGCAAGAAGTCTCCACTATTCTTTTTCAGGCCATGATAATCAGTTTTGGCTGCTGTGATACTGAACGTAATAAAAAGCTCTTTTATTTGTATTCTAGGTTCTTGCACCCTACCCAACCTTGTGGCATGTGAACAGTTCTATGTTTTCTATGCATTTTAAACATGACAAGGCAAAAAAAAAAAAAAAAAAAAAAGATTAAAAAATCCAGCCCAAAATATTTTTTTAAATTAGACTTTAAAATACTGCTTCAGGCATGTTTTATTTTTAATAATAGGGTAATTATTAGTAAACTAATCATACATCAAGGATAACTAACAGCCCTGGCACTGGAAAACAGGTTGTTCAGCTACTTTTTCCAGTGGCTAATATAAAACTACAGTAGCCTAAATTTTTAAATAGGAGCAATTTTAAGTAGGAGCTACCTTTGCTTCAAAGGTAGCAAAATGCAATTTCATCCAGAAGGAAAAAATATATATATCTATATAATTGCTTATATCTGCATCATCTGGTGCCAACACTTTTAAACAAGATCTGGTCAAACCACTCAAGTCAAGGATACTTGAAACCCCAATCTCCTTAGGAAGGCAAGGATGGAAGCACACCAAAACAAGTACCTCCTGTTATGTCAATAAAACTATTTGTTGCGATTTTCAGCAGAAACAACAACTGTTGGAGGGCACTGTCATAACTTGGTGCTACTACATGAGTGAGCAAATGAGGAGACATGAGAGAAAAGTGTCACATGTGATGCAAGTCACAGCGTGAACATGTGCATAAAAACAAACTGCAGAAGATAGTAATTTTGATGCCTAACAAGAAAGTTCTTCTCTCAAAGTTTCCTCCTTCCAATATGAGGTGGTCAACAAATCTAGAAGTCTCTCAAGTAAATCCAAATATCTGACTAAAGCATTAGAAATAACTAAAGGTCTTTAAAGCATCTCAGCCTTGGGAGATCCTTTCAAGAGACCATGGAGGAAACCAAGAGGACCATTCCGAATGTACAGGTTGTGATTGATACACCTCAACCACTTCCCAGAACGGTAGAGAGAAACAAGAAACACAGAATTGCCTTGGCAGCTCAGAGGTCAAAACCATGCAGGAATCAACGTTCAAAAGCAGTTTCTTACAAAAACACCCACTTTAATGAATGCAATCATTGATTATGAATGATTATGAAAAGACTGTGAGAAATTTAAAGTTACCTTTGAAATGTGTAAGTATGAAGATGATCAACTGAGCCAAAAAGAAAATATTTGAAAACATCTCCTATAAATTATGATCTTTTAAATAAAACCATTAGTTTTCTTTTTAAGACAAGTCTCTATTGTTAAATATAATGTTGTATTTAACATTATGAGTCCTTCCCTTAGTAGATACAACTGATAATAATATGGATCACTCATACCCTTTGCTACTTATTCAGTGCTTTCATTATATACAACTTTACTTAAAAATGCTCATGCATGAAAACCCCAAGTTGCCACAATTATTGCTACAACTTTAGAAAATAAAACAACTCACAGTTTCAAAGCCAAATTATAAGCAACAACCATACATTGGAAGGAGGATCATGTACTCCTCTGTAAATCAGAGTCTTCTAGCAGGCCAATTTCCAGAGTAGGCCTTCCATCACAGCTTGCATCGTCAGTGAAAGTTCATTCATCATTTGTATTACTAAAGCTCTTAGTAGTTCTAGCCACAGATCAGAACCACAATAGCAAGGAGAAAAACCGCAAAATTCCTTAACACAGAAAACCTAAAAACCAAGTGTAAGAGGCAGCAAACAAGTCTGGATAAACAGATGAAGATGAAGGAACAAAGGAATAATTTTACTTTAGCAAGCTAAGATACTGCAGCACTAGTTTTAAGATGCTTTCCCATGCACATATTTTATTGATAAAAGTCAAGTCAAGAACGACCACAACAGAAAAGGCATATGAGCAATTTAATTACTGATTCTTAAGCTTTTTGCACTCAATTTAGGCATTTAAGTTCAGTATTTAAATTTGATAAAAATGGGTCTGGGCCTAAATTTCACTTAACTCTCTACAGCTATCCTTGCCATTGTTAAATCTTTCTCTAAAAATCAAAGATCTCCCCTTTATAGCAGGACATTTAACGTAAGCCACAACTAAAAGACATTATTAGTAAATAATTCAGAGTGTGCAAAAGTAAAATCAAAGAAGCAATCAAATACCTAGACTATGCAGAAGTTTCATAAAGTTGAATAATTCAAGTAAGTGACTTGAAAGACAAATCACTAATACTTTTTTCTGAAGTTGAAAAACAAACAGCAGAATTGGCAAAATAAGGAGTAATCCAATGCCATTAGCAAAATTAAACCACCTACAAAATTTCCAGGTTATCCCACTAGCATTAAATTGTTTATTTTTTTTTCCCATAGTTTAAGTATTGAAAAGTTACTAAAATTGCTGTTTTGAAAGACGAAGGTATTTGCTGAAGCTAGGAGACAGGCTGGAGACTACGGCTCTCTTTTATCCACAAAGTAGAATTGCATAAGTAATCTACAATAGAGTTTGACAATCCTATCTATTTTAAGTTTGACCTTTAAGGATAGGATCAACTGGAATAGATCTCAGAGATCTCAGAGATTTAGAGGGCTTTTTATGGTTTAAGAATGAAAAGCTCTCCTCTTTCCTTTCGCCTTTTTAGCTAATGCCTAAAGAAAATAAGAAAATCACTGAGAAGTACCTGATTACTGGATGAAAGAGAATTTATTAAACAAAATAATCAACTTTTAGAAGCCAAAATAGCTCGGATAATCACTTTTATAGCTGTTTCTGCTAATAAGTCACAAAGAGAACTCAAAAGTTAACTGCTACTCATGGTGTGTCCTTACTGTAATTATTTGCAGCATCTCAGTTCAGGCATTCATTTAAGCTTTCACACAATAAAGAGTTATTTCAGTATTAAATTGGTGGCTCCACCTAGTGTTGCTCATTAGCTATCCCAAACAAGAATTCAAAAACAGAGAGCAGGTCGTATCCCACAGCTCTGTGACACTTTTGCCTGCTGCTTGGAAAAGCAGTTCCTCCTACACCTTCACAGAGAACTCAGATATATCTACCCATGCACAGAAAGGGAGAGAGGGCCGAGCTTCATTTTCCTGGTAGTGATAAGGAACATATCTCACTGTCCTACAAGTTTAAAATATGCTGAAAACCTCTTTTTTGTTGTTTGTTTGTTTCACTCCTACAATATCAAAATGCTGTTTTTAAAATATTGGAGTGGATGTGAGGAAAGGTGCCAGAAATCTTCTGGCAACTTATTTAGGGACACATTCGGATACCAGCCGAATCATACACTATTGCTACAGCTATGACCCTTTCGAGTAGGAAGCTTCTTCTAAGAGTGTTCCTCCAATACGGACAATGCTGAAGTTCATCTGTTCCCTTCATCCTCTTATGCAGAATGTAAATACCTCTGTCTGGAAAACTTTCCTGTTTCGTACCTGTGAAGCTCTCCACAGAAAGGCATTAAAACTAATTAGGGACTCAACATCTTCAACACTTGGATTGAAGCTGTGTTTTCTCTACTACCTCAGTTGTAGCTTAGTTCACTCGGAGTTGTGGTAAAATCAGAACATTGACAGGGATGTCTGGATTTGTGCAATACTGCAGTGATTGGAAAAACACCACAGGAAATTCTGGAGTTCACAGCCATTCCTTCAAAGTAAAAAACCTGCTCTATTTTACTTGAACTGCATAGGCCTTTTCTCAGACGACCGTGGAAAAAAAAAGATGGTTAGGTTTTTTAAATTGATTTTTTGAGAAGGGCAATGTAACAATAAGCCACTTCAGTGGCCGCAGGAATACCTTGATGCCATTCTCCTTGAATTAAAGGCTGCACCCTTACAATCTGCAAACTCTCCTTGGTACAAAATTTAACAGCTTCTGCATTAAAGGTTGTAACCCCATTCTTTAAGGCATCCCAGTTAGGATGGAAATTTTAAAGTGTGAATGCCTTTTTTTTTTTTTTCCTGCTCTCCCAGATATAACTATAGACTGAGAAGGGTGAAGGAGAGTAAGAGAAAAGATTAATGCAGGCCCACAAGAATTAACCATGATGACAGGAAAAGGTTATCTACTTATTTCAAATAATTATTTATAATGGTCAAATGTGTGGCACAAGCCCATTTCTACAATAGCTGAGTTCATTAAGATACCAATGAAGTACTGTACATTTCTGGAATGCAATATTGTGTGACTTATAGTATAAGTAAAATTTGCATGTAACAAAAGTTTCATTAAGAAACACATTTCTGTGTCAGATGATACGACTATTTGTGCTAAGCTATTCAAAATACAACTTGTAGTAATATTAAACTTTTAGGTCTTAGGTTAGCTTGATAACTAATTAATAAGAACAGTACACCAGTAGACTGTAAGATACTCTCTTTTTTTCTCCTTCTTACTAGCACCATCGTGTAAATAAACTTCTGTTTTAATCTTCGAAAAGTCCTACTAGCAAAGCTATCAGCCAGTAAGCAGATTCAGCAATGGTGAATGTTTCAGAGTGGCTGAAGAGAATTAAAGCTTCCTCTGCGCAACTCTGATCATCAGAACTGAAGCCTGATTTGTCACAGAAAAGCCAATACATTCAGTGCTGGTGTCCCCAACACAGCATGCTCAGTGATGTCCCTCCCCTCACAAAGCACATTTCAGAGTGTCATGAGTTCACATCATGCACCTCCAGAATCTGCTGAAGGTGCTAGCTATATGCTTAGAGGTAATAGATAGGGCTAAGGTCACAGAATTACAAGGATAAGCTGGATCACGGATCTTGAAACAGCACAAGACTATCTCAGTAGCTTACTCTGCTTGTCCTTAGAAGGTGCGGAGCTTGGATCGTAAATCATATTCAGACTCTGATCCACATTTTATTTAGGACCATCTTCTTGTGACAGGATTATTTTTCAATTGAAATAGCTTAGAGCAAACTATAGCTTATTTTAGTAACTATGCCTACCGCCTTTTTTTTTTTCAAATTTTATATATCTGAAAATAATAATAATAAGAAAGTACACACTTACCTGTAAGCATTAATGTAATCTTTCCTGTGTTGCAGAAGAAAGTCTTTCAGCTTCCCAATATTTGAAATCTAGAAGAATGGAAGTCAGAAATGTTAAACTTTACAGTCAAAGAAATAATTATTTTAATACGCTCAAAGTTCAGTAATTCCGCATATGAATGATGAACTAATTATTCTGTAATTCAGAGTCATAAAAATCTCATCTCTTTTATAGAATAATTTTCACATTTTGCAAGATAGATAAAAAATAATCTAAATATTATCTGTTGTGGGAAAACAGAACTTGGAGAGAAGTAGTAAAAATAAATTTCTTGGGTCAAAAAGTATGTATTAGGTCACTAAGCATCTAACCTGCCCACCCAGAACCTAATGTATATTTCAGAAAATATTTTTTTAGGAGATCATAATTTTAAAAAAATATTCTGTTGATGAGGTTTAAAAAAAAAAAAGAGTTTACTTTAGAACTTGTAGAGCAGCCTGCTGCCTCCCTTCTTTCTATTTTTGCAGCAATCCAGTGAACAGTTTGTACCTAAACTCAAGTAGTTTCTCTGTCATCTGATGATCATTCTTGGGGAAAATATCTGCAAAAGACAGGAGCTAGATTTGAGCTTCACTGCAGAAACATTTTCTTGTAAATCTATCTGCTTTCCTTAACAAAGGAATGTTCCGAAGACTTTCTAAATGGAAAGATGAAAAAACTAAAAAACTCAAAGAGCTTTTGCAAACTTTAGTCTAACTCAAAAGACTGTTGGGCACAGAATGCTATTTATCTTAAAAAATGGATGAAACTATAGAAGTCTAGTTTGAATTAGCCCCAGAATGAGATGGGTACCAAAATGACTTCTTTAGAAAGCCTTGAAGGAGACACATAAGAGGGGGAAAAAAATGTTATACATTACAGTACATGATTACAGTACATCATTGCAGGGGCAGGGGGGAAACTTTCTTAAAGCAAATTCACTAATATTTATTAATAACTCAGTGTGAAAAAAAACAAAGAAGGAAAAAAGCATGCAAAGAATTTTACATAACAATAGCTGTTCTGGTTTACAGATACAATAAATGTGGCTTACGGCGCGTATCTGGGAAAAACATCAGAAGCAGCTCAAGTCTTAAAATCCTATTTTCATGCAAATGTTCCTTGTAATTAAACAAACAAAAAACTACAGAGAAAGAATACAGAATAGTTTGGATAAATAGAAGATTAATTCCCCCAATTATTTTTTCAAAAGATCAGCAGCTATTTGGGAAAAAAAAAAAAGAGGAAAAATAAACTTAGCAAGACTTCAATGATTTGTACAGCCAAATATAAGTGCTTTATTTTTGCAAATAAATATATACATTTCACTACTATCTTTTGCTCAGTTTCCTTTTTACTACAAGTCACGGTATCAGAGAAGATTCTTCCCAGGTTTCATGTTTAAAGTCTTCCATATGATCAGCAGAGGGCAAGACTCCTTCCCATTCATACCACACTCAGTTCTGTTAGTATCTTCAGTAAACCCAAGTTTTCTGCCATGTTTTACCACTGTCACAAGAAATACGAGGAGCGATACTGAATCTGCTGCCCAACAGCAGTGCAACATGAAGAGGCAGCTAAACCGTACGAGAGATGTTCCTTCTCTTTGACACTGCAGCTTATTTTTCACGTACCTCATCCCTTCCTCAGCTCAGACTTGGCATGTCGTGACACTTGCTTAATATGGAAATTAAGCTTGACTACAAAAGCGAAACATTTTAAAACAGTCATACAGTGTTTGGGTAGAACAATAATACTTAATAGGCAGAAAGAAAGTACTAAAGACGATCAAGGAAGTACTAAAGAAGGGTAGAAATGTAAAATAAGGCTTTTAAAATATTGACATTAATATGCTAAACTCAAAAATACACTAAACTCAAAAATAGCTTAGCAAAAACACATACGTAATAAATCTTAATATTGCAATAGCTACAATTTAGGAGTGATTAACAAGCAGAAAGAATCAGAATGACAAGCAAGAACGCTGTCTTACAGTAATTAATTCATCTAGTCACAAAGAGCATTCTATTTAGGCTAAAATTGTCATCGAGTGCTTGAATTGCACTGACCCCACTTTGCCTCTCCTCCATTTGTAAAGCTATTTTCATGAATTCAGAATGACACTATTATGCCCATAGCTGCATCGAGCTCCTAGTTCCCAAGATTTGCATCAGAAGTGAAACTTCTTGTTCTATTTTCCCTCAAATCCTAACAGCAACTTCTGTGATCCTGAGCTGATGCTGTAGCTCTTTTGCCTTTTCTTACCATGAGCTCCTAGAATAGTTTTGACTTAAAGCTCTCTTTACCATACCAACATAATTAAGCAATTTTATGAGAAATAAAGACATGCTAGTATTAAATAACTTGAATGCTGCTTTTATTGAAGAACTAGACAATGTTTTATATACACTGCTTTACCTTCCACAGACTCAAATACCCATAAAGATACAGAAACTGTGCAGAAACCTCCAGGGTCATCAGCCTGTGTTTACTCTGGGTTATCACAAGCTTATGATACACTTTTTACAAAGTTATCATGCTTCACTCTAAATAAAACGGGATGAATAATAATTCCTGTTCCACCTGAATGGCTGTATTACTCTTACTGCTCTTTATTATGAATAAAAACCTTTAAAATTGCATGTTTACTGACTTCCATCCAATTGTTCGTGTTTCAAAAGTCCTTTCACTTAAAAGCTCTTCTTCCTCACATGTGTGCTCTGGACTGTATAGACCATAACCCTACCTCCTCATAAACTTTGCAGTTCCCTTACCCCCCAAAAAAGGTTTCGACTCACAGGAGAGTTCGGAAGTTTCCTAACCATTTTCATAACTTTTCTTTGCATTTGCTCTAGATCACATCAATCCTTTTTCAAGGTAAGTGACAAGAGCAGCATACACTGGTGTTCATACTTTGCATGAGATGGCAGTACCTCTTCTCCATACTTGTTGTTTATTAGCTTCTGTCTTGCTGGGTTTGGTCCCTCAGTACTTATTTTACTTCTAAATTTCTCCTTTTTCCCCAAAACTCCAGACCTCAGAATCATTCAGCACTTCCTGCCACATACTGTGCTCCCCGCTCCTCAGGACCAGTCTTCCTTTTCACGTTCCCAACACTAAAACAGTTTGGAAATAGCTGAGTGTTGAAATCAGTGGCAGGCCAATTCAATCACCCCTTCTCTGAACACAGCCCAGCACTGCTCATGCTAAGCCAGGTCTTACTCAGCTATCTCCCTGCTCGTGTCCTTCATCCTTCCTCCTGGCACTTTATCAGGGACTTTATGAAGTCCTAAAGAGGTCATAGCAAAGGAAATCCTGATTTTCTTAAAGCATTGGGATCACTGGACACATTCCATCTTCAGTGAGACAATAAATCCTACTGCATTATAATCATATTTACCTATTTTCTAAGGTTTTGAATACTCCAATTCAATGTATTTTTGTTACAAATA
>NW_010578277.1:0-34334 GCF_000705375.1 Tinamus guttatus
GCAAAACTGTTTTCAGTAGGAAACATTTGACTGCTACTTGCTGCCCACCCTTCTTCACCTACCCAATAATCACAGTTTCATAGCTGGACATGTAGAAAAGAACGGGAGGGAAAAAAAAAAAAAAAAAACGACTGCTACTTGCTGCCCACGCTTCTTCACCTACCCACTAACCAGATTCATAGCTGGACATGTAGAAAAGGAGGAGGAAAAAAAAATAAAAAGTAGTCTTTATGGCAGTGGCAACAAGTGATTTTTTACAGCTTCCTACTTCAACGTGATTACTTCTTTCAAAGCCACTGTGATTAGCACTATTAGGCTGGTTATCTGTATCATCTAACTCACATTTGCTCCAAGCTCAGACAGGACAGTGTATAGAGAAAAGATATTTAGGCGCCACCCAGGTAACGGGTGAAGGATTTAGATGCAAGATCAAGAAGATATCCATAGAGCAGACCAAAGTTTGTAAGATGTCTGCTGAAAGAACAGTGAAATACACTTTAGGTTATCCATTTTCATGAGTAAAATAACACAAACGAGCATCATCATCACTGGCCGTTAATATCGGGGAAGGAATAAACCTCCTTTCATGACCCTAATTATTTGCATGTAGTCTACTTTAAATCTTAGACACTCACAGAAGAAAAAAAGAAACCAATCTTAAACCTGAACTAGCAGCCCAAAACGGGTTTATTTTATAGGGCAGTTACACCGTGAAAGATATCACCGAAGCGCAGCAGCATCGTTAACGGTGCAGCACAGCCTGATTCACAGCTCCCACGGGTACCACGTAGGGCAGGCAGTTTAGGAAAGACATATTGTTACTTGTGAATTGAGAGTACTTTATATGAAAACCACAGAAATTGTCCAAGTGTCCTGGTTACACAGCAGCTTTTCCGATTGGAACCGTGGATTCCACAACCTTGGAGAACAACAGGGACTGAACGAGAGGTTGCGCATGGGGAGGCAAGGGGGAGAGCAGCAGGTTTCCCCCTAAAGGAAAAATAGTGCTTGGATTTTGACCAAACTGAAGAGGCTTAAACCTAGTTTGAGCACCAAAGAGGCAAGACTTCTCATTTTCAGATGAAACTTCTTCCTAGGTGCCTTTTAAGTATGTGGATATGGCATAAATGTAGATCCTTCCAGCAACCCTCAGGGCCCAACCGTGCATCCTCCATACAGCCACAAAGTCAATACTGATTATTTCAGAACTGGTTTCTTTGCTGACAGGAATAAACCTGAGAGCAACAACAGTGGATCATAAAACAGTTTAAGATATCTTAGCATTATCACTACAATATTTTTGTCATTCTTTAATGTCTCCCCAATGACTGCATGAGATGACAAGTCTTCCAGAGAACAAAATCAAAACCAATACCGATCAGCATAAATTAAGTTTAGAATTTAGCACTAGGTATACCAGTGAAGCATTAACAATGTCCACAATTTCATTTAAAGTTATGAAGAACATGACCAATCTCTAGTGTTTTTTAAAGAAATTAAGCAATAATTTTATTCTAAGTGAATGTTCCAGAGGGTAAATGACTTCTGCAGTGCAATAAACGGTACAGCAAATTGAGGAGTATATTTTAAAAGTAGGAGCAATTTTCCTTCTATAACCTTCACTTGAAAGAACATTATTGCTATTTTATTAAATGGACTAAATGAAAAATAAATTAGAAGGCATTTTATGGGGTTTAAATACACTTAATATCACAGTAAGATATGTAGATTTAAATGGCAAATTTCTAAATTATACTGTGTTGGCAGCATGCAGTACGCAGAACATTTCAACAAAATAATCAAGCAACAGGCCGGGACATTCACCATTGGTTCTGGGAGGGCTCATGAACAGCAGCAAAGATCTGTGCCCTCTCTGCTTCTGAAACTCGTTATTCCAAACTTAGCTTCACATACACCTGAGACTTGGGCAAGTTATTGCTCCCCTGCTTAAAAAATAAATAAATAAAAATAAAAAATGATGATTTCTCCTATCATCAGGACACACACTATTTGAACAATGTATTGTAGGAACTTGACAGATAAATCTTAAAGGGAAATCGGATCTACTGTCAAACGAAGAGAACAAACACCCCACCCATGTCCAGGTTTTCTGATAGAGACTGCTTTCTAGGCAAGGAGTTTAGTTCTCAGATCATTTGCGTGGAGTTTATGTTAGGAGGTGCCCCACAACACAGCACAGAATAACTTGGGAAGTCGGCGCATGGCACAACGAGACCTTGGGATTGTTTGCCAAGTTGCCTAGTGGGGGTGTCAAAATTAAATACTTGCTGTTTCATTACAAGAACGATATCCTGTTTACCTAACTGTAGATAAACAGGGTATTTACACTTCCATTATTTAACTTTCATAATGCAATTAATAAACACATATAAAGCAACTGAAAAGCAAGGCTCTGTGCCCTAACAGCCTTAATGCTAAGAGGATATTAACTGCTTTATGTAGAAGGTGAACGGCCAGTGAAGAAAATCTTGTTACTGCTGTACAGTTTTATTTTTCATTGGCCTGTACTTGAATCCCTGAAGATCTTACAAGCTGCTACATGGCTTATGCAGTTATACATGGACTCAGATCTCTTTCTGAGGTTGATGGCCAAGCTAGGAGCCCTCGGGTGTACAACCCTGTGTCCAGGCAGTTTGCTGGTAGCCTGTGTGTATCCACGACACTGCATTTCCTTACAAACCTAAACCTAGATGTATTCAGCTCCCTTATCACACAGTGGCAGTTGGAGCCTGCCTCCTGGCCTCCGTTTGGTGCATTTTCCTGGCTGCTCATTTTCATAGGGTGCTCAGCTGGGTTGTGCACGTATGAATATTCACAATTTGATTTGCACACGATGAAAAGGAAGATGCAGAGCCTGGTGCAGAAATATCCGTCGCTGATCCGGAGCCTGCGATTCTGACTGCTCCTAGTGTTTTCCTAGGATGGGGCTATCAGTTCCTTGTTAGCTCCCATCAGGATAGCCAGCCTACCGACAGTCCCAATTCCCCAACAGGATGTTGGGGACAGTTTGTGACAGACAGAGCGCTTCCTCAGTGTACCCAGGAGAAGCATTCAAGACTATGGACACAAAAACAAAAAACAACACACGATTTTAGGCCAGTTTCTAAGAAACCAAGACTCATGCATGTCCCGCGTCTCTCCTCCCAATTATGCTTTAATTCACTGGCCAAGGAATTCTCAGAAGAAAACTTATCAAAACCTGCACTAGAGAGGGCTGGCTACCCCTCCAGCAGCTCCGCTTGACCCTTACCTCCAATTCTGCAGGTGGCTACGTTCTCTCAAGTATAACCACAAAGGTTTTTAGTTCAGAACACTCTTTAAATTGATATAGTTTAAGCAAATATTTGCTTTGAAAATTGCAGGAGGCCAAAATATCAAGCTTTAAACATAGCACAATGCACCAAGCTGCCCTGCTCCTGCCAAATCCCCACACACTGCTGTGCCAAGGGCAGCTTTTTGTACGCTGACATGGAGTTTACAGTGGCAGATGTCTGTCTCACCCCTGTAGCCCACATTTATCTGGAGAAATCTGTAAAAAATGCAGACTGAGACCAAAAATCATATTTATCTAAAGCATCCTTGTAATACACTTTTTTTTTTTTTTCTTTTGGGAACCTTGCTCTTCCATGCACTGCACTCCACCTTCTTCTCAATAAAACATCTCTCCAGGATTAATTCTTGCCTATGATTCATAACAGCTATTAGTTAAGAAACCATCGATGGCCAAAGTGAGTGGCACTTGTAGAAAATGTGCAGAGTTTATTTCTGACATCTTTGAAAACTAAGATGCTATCTTAAATCATGGTCTTATTTTGTTGTGCTTTGCGATTCCTCCTGCTAATTTTAGTCATACTACATTTTGCTTTTAACAGCACTAATTATCTTAAACCGTGGTCTTATTTTGTTGTGCTTAACTTTGCCATTCCTCCTGCTAATTTTAGTCTTACTACATTTTGCTTTTAACAGCACTAAGATTAAATTGCCTATTCATAAGCAAAGACAGTGATTCTTACATGTGCTAAATACAGTACAGAGAATGAGCGTTGCTTTTTATTTGGGGACTTCTGGGGCTACCAAGAACAACTAAAGAAGCCCACAAATCACCGCCAGCATAAGAGGGGGAAAAACCAAATCTATCTCCTTCCCAATCAAAACATTTGGAGAAACCTTCATGCTGTTGGAGCTACTTGAATAATACAGCATATTTCTTCAAACATGTTTAATAAACATATCATCTTTCTCCTACCGCCACCATCTTTCAGTATTTTAGCCCCTTAAAGCCAGAAATGAATGTGCAAGCTCATTTCAAAGTGTTATAATCCAATCATCCATCACCAAGGTTGCTCTCCATTTGCTCTTTCAATAAAACTGAAAAACACACTGCCAAATCCCTGAGCGATAAAACTTACACCGGCAATGTATATCCATGAAAATTGGGAAATTAAAATTGAAAAGGTTCACCAGAAACACTAGCACAAACTACACCATGTATTTACTGCAGTAAATAATACAGAGGCACGAATGCAGCAGCAGACAGAGCTCTGTGCTACAAGAGACGGTGAGCCCAAGCAGGATGAGTTGCACTGGAGAGGCAAAGGTCTGAATTTCCACTGAAAAGGAAACTGCCTGAAAGCAGCAATAACCAAGATGCTGTGTAGACATGTCATTTGTTTTGTCGTTCAATACTTATCTATTTTTAAAACAAAATGATATAAAAACATCTCTTATACCCCAGCTTGATATAAAAACATCACTTATATCCCAGCTTGATTGATGATTTGTCACTTTTCCTACCCTTTTACTGAGCAACAGACCAATAAATGGATAGTGACTGTGACTGACAGTAAAGCCAGAATTTCAAGTAAATCAGAGGAAAATAATGTCTACAGATACGAGTCAAAACAAAAACCCAAGTGTGATCTTTTTACTCTTCTTGTATAAAATCTGGATGTGGTTTACTTTTGTTATGATGGCTATGATGTAAACCATCTGCTTTTCCCATTTGTTTCATCTTAGCTTTCCATGTCAAAAACCGGGATTTCACGTTCCTGGGAACCAGCAGCACAGACGCAATGTGCTCAGTGTGGACTCTCCCAGGAAGCTGGCTCTGAAGAAGAAAATTCCCAGGTCACGGCACCGAGCCGCATGAACGTGAGCAACTCGTTGCAGCGCTACGAGTGAAATGCCGAGCTTGGAGGGCCGTAGCAAAGAAAACACTGAGTAGGATCAGCAGAGTCCCAAACACCTCTGAATTTACCACGGAATCAAAATGCTGCTGAACTGCTGGGTCCTGCCGGGCCGTTTGAGCTAGGGGAACTCGAGAAGATTCCAAAGGCACCTTAGGCTCCAAGACCAAAGCACTGGGAAAGAGAGGGCATAAAGAGAGCTGCAATCTATTTCACTCATCCAAAGGAAAATGAAGGAGTGACTTGATTACAGTCCTTAAGTAGTACATGAAGCAGAAAGATTTGATAATGGAAGAATCACAAATGAACAGCCAAAATGTGAAGTAAGATTAATTCAGGCTAAAAATACAGAGGGTATTTTTAACACCGAGGGCAATGAACCACTGAAGCACCTCATCACGGACTGACATCAGCTCCGCAGCATTAGCGACACGGCCATGAAGCCTGGCACTCTCCACAGGGCACGGCCCAGCGGCAGCTCCTGGAAGGGAGGTCTCTGGATAGACCGTAACGACGACCCTGGAATAACGCTGGATCCCCAGAAAAGATACCGGGGGCCTGGGAGAGGAACTGCCGTGACAAACACGCCTTGACCAGTGACAGGCGCGCGCACGGAGGCCTCGCGGCCTAGCAGGCCATAAGGCGTCGAGATGTACCCCGTTTTCGGTAGATAATGTAGACAAATTGTTATAGCATCGACTGCTTAATTGTTTTATTTGAATACATTTCAAATTGTGACATGTCTCAATGAGTCCTATTCACAAAAAAAGAAGCTTAATTAAATTCTATGAGCTCAAGGATTCGAATTGACAAAGAAGGCCAAAACCAAGATGTGTTGTCAAGGCAACATGGGCCAAGAATTGTCTTTGATATCTGTTAGACCTGACAGCTGATAATATTAGGTATCATTTGTAAGGAATACCGATGCATCTCGCTGCAGTTTTAATTTGTAATGAGAGGTAAAAGCAATGCCTATAACCAAAGATAAAATCTCATGTTTTAGAAATGTGATGTAATTTTTAGTTTGATTTTTACTTATGCCAATCAAGCAATACCGAATATAACCCCTGGATGTTGGTGTCAGCTTCAGCACAACACTGCTAGAGAAGTGATATCTCTAAGGGCACAATTTAATTTCTAGCAGTTTAGGGTTTGATAAATGTTGGAAGTTAAGCAAAAATGGAATTCCCTCCAGCTAACTCAGTCAGATAGTTTATTAGAGTATTAATAACTCACTCTTTGTCATGTAATTAGAAAGTAAAATGCAGAAAGGTATTTGAAAAACATACCCTTATAACACTCCAATTTCTAAAAAAAAGCAGAGGAAAAGAAAATAATACACAGAAAGGGTGGGGGCGTGAGAAGGGAGGGCTTCATTTTAATTTGTGACAATTCCTTCCAACAAGCCAAAAATAAAATCAAAAGACATTTAACAGAAGGAAATACCACCACTTCAAGTGTGCTTCTATACTCTGGAAGACAAGATCTAGTCCAACCCATTATAAAGCCAGAAAAAAAAGATAAAATGACTACTAAGAAAGTATGAACATTTGTATCAGAATCCTTGGTGTTCACCAGCTCCATTTTTCTAGCTCTATGGGCATATCAGTAGTGCTGGACTGCAGCTACTCCTGCTTTTATGTCCTTTTTGCTAATTATTCACTGTTAATTGGATTAAGCACAATCCTGAAGCCATAGAACCATCAGGGAATTTCTGTTTCCCTCTCTTTTCCTTCCTCTTCACCTTAGAAGAAAAACATACTTGGTAAAGCATCTCATATTAATATCTCTCTAGCACTATCCTGTTCCAGTTGGTTTTGAAGGTGAGAAGAGAAATCCTGTAGGAATTCAGGAACAAGTGAATAGCATAATTCACAAAATTATCATACAGATTTGTTGCTATCCAGATGTTATTAAACTCCCTCAAACAAAACTTGCTTCTTAAGAGAATGCAGATTAAAAGCAGTTCCCTGAAGCTTTTCTACTGAAGTTTGTTTTGCTGCTCTGTCCTCAGACAAGTAGGGACATAAGAGGCTCATTATATCTGTTATTACAGTTTCCATGGTTGATGTTCAGAGAAGCAGTCTGGAATTTCCACCCTACTTCCTTACAAAATGAAGATTCAACCATCTGCATTTCTACCATAAAGCAAAATCAGATCCTACCCACCATGGGTGCCCACGCAGATCTGCAGCAAATCTCTGTTCTCTCAGATGACGTCCGTAGGCTGGATGGGCAAGATGAGTTCCTCACTTCCCCTGCTTATTTTCCAAGCACCTTACACTTCTCTACTCATTCAAAAAGCCATCTGAAACACTCTATCAATAGCTAACATCACAACCTGAAGGCCACCTGCCAAAGAAAGCACAGCCCATGCATGGTAGCTCCATGAGTTTTGGTCCAAAGGTCTAATCCAAAGCATCCTATTTCAGCTAAAAATGAAATCCATAAGCTATTTGCCATCATCACACTGGATTATGTCTTCAGGTGTTGTAAAACGTTTGTAGGTGTCTGTGTTATAAACAACAAAGAGCAAGTCACATCACTTCTCATGAGCAAACTAGTAAGAAACACAAGCCTTACAAATCGGAGTCCTCTGAATCTCTGCAGAAGAAATGCTCAACCCCACTGCTTCTGCCCTAACCATAACGATCACCCACACCAAAACAACCAGTGGAAAAAGTTTGCTCATACGGCCTGAGGCTTGACAGCTACTAGTCTGCACTTGTAACAGTCCAATATTGTCTTTGGATAAAATCAGAAAGAACATAAGCAAACAAAACACACAACAATCTTCTATATATAGTACCACAGAAAAAAAAAACTATGAAAAATTAGACAAATCTATGGCATACAGGTGAGATACAACCCCTTGGAGATGAAAAAGCATACGAAAGTAACTTCAGAAGGATGATTCATTTCCATGAAATAAATTTAACCTCCAAAACTTATACATTTCTAATTAAAAGTCCAGAGGAAAGAATCAATTATATTACTAGCCTGTGCCATTAGTTCTTCTCTGTGCTTTTCTTATTGGATCCAATTGCCAGTGCCATCCATGTAAGAAGTTTCATTATTTAGTTGTTTTAATAAAACACAGTGAAGATGAATGGCCCTTCCATTGCTACTGAACGGAGATTGAATGATCAAAATAAACCTGCAGTAGAAAGTTCAAAGGATGTAAACTTACAGCAGACTAAAT
Organism: Tinamus guttatus; assembly: GCF_000705375.1. The sequence goes on from NW_010578277.1 coordinate 8,410, forward strand.
TAAGGATTATCATGACACATGAAAGAAAATTACTTTCATGAACTATGCTTTTCTTAAAGCCAGACAGCATCCTAGAATTGCATTTAATTAACTGAAAATGAGCAGCGATATCTATAGCATCACTAAAATATTTAGCCTCATAACTGTATTTTCCACATAACACACATAGCAAGAAAGATGAAAACCAAAATACGTCTGTATCTCGGACTATCACTCGCTATGTGCTTGTCTTTGGAGCAGCATCAGGATATTTAACAGATACACTAAATTTGTACATGCTGACATGTTACTTTCAAGTACAAAGTATGCCCATAAGATTGCAAACGAATCCCAAAAAAGGTTATGGAATTTCTGACCCTTCTTGCTTCCTATGCAGCTATGAAGTACATTCACATAACTATAAAGTACCCTCATTTATTTTCTGCAGATGATATTTCAGGTAAGGAGAAGCTGGCTTGGTATTTCTATCCAATACTCAGCTCTTCTGCCTTGGAAATTCATAGCAAATAAACTCAGGTGAGAGAAGAACCATCAAGTACATTATCAAAAAGGAAGTTCTCTGTTTTACGCAGCCAGCTCATTGGCACAGTGCAAGGGGACAGGGGTTCAAAAACAGATTTCACTGCAGCCTGCCTGGGCAGGTTAAACACCAAGACACAGCTGTAGGGAGCTGGAAAGAGGACAAGCCCCAGGAAGCACTGCTGGATGCTAGTTCCAGTGCTTCAATTTTTCTCCTAAACATCTGCACCTACTACTGTCAGCAGCTGAGCGGATGGGACAGTCATGTTGCTCTGTTTAAGGAACTCTCTACATTTTTTTTTCCTCATTTTACTACATTAGATTGTGTACAGTTCTTTTTTGTAAGGTAATATATTCGATCCCTCAGAAGTCGGCTCCAAAGCGTCATCATATGCTCAGGACTGTGCAGGAAACATCTAGTCATACAGAACAGCAGCTTTGCTGCCAAGACGAACATGGGCAAAAAGCAGTAGAAGGAAGAGAGGATACTCTTGTATGTATATTCTAACAAGAATAAGGAAGGCCTAATCTTCACTTAAAATTTTTGCACGTCACATTTGAATGCATGAGCTTCCACAGTATCAAACAGCAAACTGTTCTGCAGTCTAAGAACTACAAAAAAAGAAACACCATCACATACCACCTATCCCAAAATTTGACTATATCCAGCTGGGACTATGAATTACAGGTCTTCCTTATAAGTAAAAAAGAACAAATCATATTTTACATTCTTTTACAGTACAGAGTACTCACACACGAAGGGTAAAATGAGGCCATCTCTCAAACTCTTACGCCTAAACTCCAAGTTGATCTTTGCACTTTTTCATAAAGTACATTTGCTTTGGGGTTTAAAAGCCATCTTTGTCTTCTGGAGACCCTTGCTATAGAGAGGGTCTAGGCAAAACCACCTAAAAGATTGGGCCTACTCGAATTCTATGACTCCAAGAAGAATCCTCTTTTTTTTTTTTTGGTTTTGTTTTGTTTTTCCAAACACATAAATATGAGCTCATGAGCACTCCTGAAGACCGAGAAGCTTTATTACTCCCACACAAAGTGGCACTTCTGCCTGAATCCCTCTCTGCCAGAGATGCCTCAGCTCCCATGTTGCGAGCATCCTGAATTCATGACTCCTGCATGTAGGAACTGTAGCTATATTTACACAGGATATTATGTAGGCCCATTGGAAAGCCAGCTTGCTAAAAACAGGCTTAGGTATTGTAAGCTGGCACTGCCAAGACACCTGCCTATTCTGCTCAGTGCTGCTCTCCTTGATGATTTATTGTGAAGTCGAACTCCCTAGGTCCTTCCTGCAGGTAACGCTTGATGTCTCTCATACTTCCTGCTGTAAAATGGGTTTATTTTACATAATTTTAAAACTGCTATAATTTATCAAACACTTTAAGAAATTCAGGTGGAATATGCTTACAGGAAGGTGTTCTCTAGAATTTTATTAACACTTCAAGAAGCTCATTCTAAAACATTATCCTTCCTGTATTTGGTAAATATTATTCACAGCTAAGTTTTCATTGCTAAATAGCGAAAGTATTTTTCAATAGAGGCAAGTGTTCCATTTTATAATTGGTCAAAAATTTAGATTAGTGTGCCATTTAAATGCTGCACAAACTCATTGATTCTCCAGGCAGATCCATGGCAGTTTTGGAGGAATCTTTGGCCCGTTCCCTGCCTCTTAGGAGGCTTGTAGTTGGACTTTCAAAGTTGAAAACTTTCAAAAACGAAGGATGCTAGAGTCCTCTAAAAGCTGTTGTGGAAGCTCTCATGAGAGTTCTTCGCAGAACTGCGAGAACTTCAAGGGATGGACACACAGCAGGTCACATTTGGAGCTTCTGCCTCAATAAGGCCAAGGAAATTGGGAGTAAACAGGAATCAGAAATAAAATTTTCAATAGGACTCAGGCTGTAAAGACTGGATAGCCAGTCCTGGAAGGGGAGCTACCTGAGATACTAGCTAACTTGCAGCTTGAGCATCTGAAACAGTAGGTTACATGTTATAACCCCCATATCCACTCCAGAAGTCCACTGCGCACCCGGGTGCCTTTCAGTCTATTAAGCAGTTAAAAATATCTGTCTAGAAGTGAACAAAATGCAGGCATCAGTCTGTAGAAAAGGTGCTGCAGAAAACATCTGGGCAATAGCATCACTGGGTTTAGTTTGTGAGACAAGATGAAAACTGCAATGCACAGATGCTTGCAGGTGACTGATGGAGATGTCAAGATGGGACTGCTCCTCTGTAGCTTCTGCCGTTTTGGTCCTAAATGCCCCCAAAAGATAGCATCATGGCATGCACAGCTTTTACAAGGGAGAGAAAGAGGGGAGAAAAAAAAAAGATGAGAAGACTTGTAATTCAAATAATAATCTAATCGAAAATTCCATTAACGAAGAACATTGGAGTAGAGGGGGATTACAGATTAATCAAAGGTCATTACGGCTCCATCCTGGAGTGCTAATGATCCATGGGCTTTTCAGCAGAAAACGGAGGGACACGTGAGCTACTTACAGGAGTTCTCCAAGGAAAAAAATGCTAGTCCTAGTTAACGCTAGTAAAACACTAGCAAAGTGTTTCACCATAAAATGGGAATACAGTACTGAAAATTAAGCATGTTCACAGCATGTCAGCATGGCACGTCACATGCACAAAAAAGCAGATGCTTTAATCACTGAGCTCTAAAAACAAACACTCACTTGATTGCCTCTGTAGTCTCGCCATAGCAGCCAAAAATATAGTATTCAGATTTGCCTAAAGTAATGGGGCACAGGAAAGTAGGTACATGCAAGTTCAGTTTTACACTTAGCTAAAGTTTACATTTAGCTAAATTCTCGAGGGAAGCAAAAATGAGCATGTGTTTTGCATCTGAAGGTTCTTTTTTGGTGCCTTTACTCTGAGGCAATGCCCATTTGATTGTAGCAGCTTACCTTTTAATAATTAAAAACATTTTAACCTGAGTTGCAACCCAAACCGTCTTCTGCAGTCTAATTTACAGCTCTTCAAGGTACATGTTCTTTGCAGAAGAATCAGCAAGAGGTGCACTGCAGGTTGCCATGATTTTTTCATTTATATTTTTCAGTTTTCTACTTCAGAAAGTGTCGACTATGCAGTAAAACTAGGCGATATTTTGTGCAGATTACTGTTCCAGGGTTGTAGTGGCAGTGATGTGAACAGAGGCAATTTTGATCTCCCCCAAAATGCACTATTGCAAAAATATCATGAAATAAGCACAATAGTTCAGCAACAAGAATACAAGCAATGGCATTTGTTACCTTTCCTTTTCCTTTCTCCATCCACAAATATTTACACAAGTATCTTCTGGTACATGAATAAATAGCAAATAAATAGCATAACGGAGCATAAGGAATCACACACATCACAGGCTTTACCCACAAGCAATACAAAATCCACACAAGCACTTAAAGAAATTGCTGTTCTACAAAAGACACAACACGAGACCCGTTTTTCATTCTCCCTTAATATAGATTTGCCAGTGGCATGGAATTATATGCAAAACACATTTTTAATTTGCCATAGTCTGCGGCTATCACACTGAAGTTGAGGGAATGCTGAATATGTCACTGAATGAGAAAAGGCCAGATTTTACACTGAGAAGATGTATAACTTGTAAAATGCAACATGTCACATGTAATTCTTTTTTGCTCTCATAAACACAATCCTGATTGTGAGCTCAATTAACAGACATGCTGCAGACTGAGTGAAGGGGTAAATGTTAATGAGGCACAGCACAGACACAGACTTAGGCAGCCTCATATGTCTTCTCCGGCTCTGAATTCCCCAAATCTTTCAACCATTTTGCTGCACTTAAATTTTTATGTCAAAATGAGAAGAAGAAAACAGGACATTTTAGTTGAATTTAACCTTAAGCAGAGAAGCAGGTAAAATAACCGATACCAACCTGATATTTAAGAGAGTGATACGCAATTAATTTTTATTAATTCCTCCATTCCTCCAATTAATTTTTATTAATTCCTCCATTAGAGGTGGTTTTCCTTGACAGTGCAGGGCAGTGCAGCCCTCCTCTGTGCTGGCACCACAAGGCAGCCCCTCTCCTGACCGGGAAGGATGCAGGCAGCACCTCACGCTCCTTGTTTTGCCCCATCTCTGCCCTGAAACTCTTAGCAGAAAGGCACGCTGCTAGTTCCTAAGCTTGTATATGCAGGAGCAGGGTGCTTTGCTACAGTAACTTCATCATAAATCCCTCGCCTTCCGCATAATTTATTTCTATCATAACGTGACATGGGGAGACATACCCATTTTTCTTCCATTTCGGCTACTTAATTCTAAGCCAGTGTTCCCGATTCCCCTGCCATGTTACGCTCCTCTCCTTCCCTCCCCAAACCTGCTCCCACGTCTGTCTGGAGAATTACCAAGAAATGGATTTGTTTCTTAGCTCAGTAATATTAGCTTCAAGTAACACCCCCTGTGTTTATTTTACTATTTATTAGAACAGTGTCTACTGCTATTGTTTTTTATCTTACTGGAGGAGTAGAGAATTAGTATAACCCAAACATTACCTGAAAACTTGGATGAACTTAAAATAATAAAATTACATCATGGCAACAGAGCATGGTTGTAACACATCACCTGAGCAGGAGACAGTAGGTTTCACTTTGTGCCCTACAAGCAAAAGAAACATTTGGCTGCAGGAAAAAAAAGCACATTTCCATCTTAAATTTCTCTATCCACTTTAGTGGCACCCGAGATGATGAAAACCAAAAAAGGGATTTGGAGAAAATATGTCAGCCCCATTTTTCTTTGAAATATATTAATGCAGAATATCAGCAGATAACTCAGGTGCTAAAAAGGTCCATAGGTTTTTATACAATATAAAGACAGCACTTACTAAGACCTAGCAACTAACGTAACATTTTATAGTTCCATCTCAAGGTAGATGAAGTCTATCCAAAGAGACTCCATTTGCCCACTGCGGATCCTCCACAGATAATTTCTTTAGATCATTTGAACACTAGGATTTAAACGGCAAAGCATGAAGAGTCAACGTGCTGAAAAGCAGTATCTAGAACTTGAATTACAGGCAGAAGTTTATATTAAGCCCTGGAGACTCTTTCAAGACATTTCTCCTAAGAAATAGACTGAAATATCTTGAATTGTCACAAGCATTAACTTTGCTTTCAACAGAAACCCTCCACACATCATTTCATTAAATCATTTGATCACCGGCTATTAAGTAAAAAGGAAACAGTTTTGAAGGACAGCAGAGAGGGAAAAGTAGTTATAATTAAGTATAGCAATTTAAAGTTGCATTCTTCACACATCATTACTGCCATTATAAACATACTAATATGCTAGCAAAGACACATGCTGAAACTAGTGAATAATGAAAATATGATGCAGAGAGTTTATGCGAAGAGGTTCAGCACCATATCTCTCTTCTAATAGCTATGTATTTGTTTGCTCAGCTTTATATAGAGAAATACTGAAAATAAAACCGTTTTGAGCAGTAATGACCAAATCTTTGAGATTTCCTTCCTTCCTCTTCATCTGCATTTAGTCTGAGGTTATTGAATTACAAGTGCTCAAGTATTTTAGAATTTTGATTCATCTTGTGTTTGGTACAAATTATGTTTGCCCCTCCTTTTCTAAAGGATATCACATTTCAAACAATTCATATTCTTTATACATCTAGTAAAGTATTGAAATGGAATTCATACTTTTGTGGCATGATCTTGTTCTGCATTATGTAATTTTAGGTCTCTGAGAGCAGCGATAACACACCAATATGCTTATTAGATTTTCAGTAATGAAAATTTCAGGGGGTAAAGGGGAAAGAAAAGGAAAATCCAGCTGCATGCGTGACAGGAAAAGAGTCCCTGTCATGCAGAGAAAAGGGGATTACAAAAGTGCCCAAATGAATATTTTACGATTACACAAAAAACGCATTCAAATATGTTTTCCTTAAGTGAGTCTGGTAAAACCCCTACAGGACTTGGGCACTACTGGTCAACCCAAGCAGTAAGGCGGGCGCAGAGGAGCCAGGGAGCTTGACCACAGAGCATCCTCCCAGGCCGTTGGACAACTGCTTCTTTTCTGCTAGCATTTATCATGCATCCTGAAAGACACTTTGCTTACTCTTTCTTAGTATGCAGAGCTATAAATGTTATTGGACATAAAAAGAAGTCCTTGTATTAAAGGCTGCTTCTGTTTTGCCTGTCTCCATCACTACAAAGCAACAGAGAACAAAGGAGCCTGCACTAGATAGATGATGACAACTCCTGTCTTCACCAGACCTTTAAGAGATACTTCAGAGGAGAGCAAAAACTCTATAATACATCCTATTGTACATTATCATACAGCTATAGGAAATGTCTCCATTCCCGCTGAGGCTGATCAGTTAATTCTTTGAAGTCAGAAGACTGAAAGTCCAAAGCAATTCTAAGAATCAACAGTCACATCAGCATTTTAGATCTTCCCTATGTACACATAAGGAAACACTCTTTTAACTTTCTATTCCAGGAAATACAGACCTTGTACCAACTGAATCAATGTGCGTGATTCCTCATGTCAGGATAAGTTTCATGATATTGCAGCCACATCCAGAACTTAGTAACTCTCAAGCTAACGCGGAGATGTGTTTCCTAAAAGCCCAACAGCTAACGAACATTATTTGCTCTGCTGAGATATGACACTTGGTGCATTTTTGACCCCTCTTCTAGATGAGCTCAGTGGGCTCTCTGAAGGCACCAGGCAGCCACGGGGGTTGTGACCAGGAGGTCCAGGGAAACGGGAAGCAGTTACATCAGGAAATCTCACTTTTAAGTTACATACATAATTTAGGTCTCAGACCTCCCAGGACACGGTGAGATAACCCAAAGCACCTTCTTAGCCAATAACCACCTTCTTGTGGAGACTACGAGACTCTCTTATCATTAATTTGTGCAAGTGGAAATGAATGCAGAACGCACAGGACTGCTGTCAGGTTTAGTGGTATTTTATATCTCTTTTTCATAATTTTAATGAAAGTATAAGAATGTTCTGTTCTCATCCTTTCTGGTAAGGAATATTATATTTTAACAAGTCAACTGATTCAGTATGACAAAGCGGTCAAGCTGGAATACTAGAAATAGAGAACTCCAAAATCCTGTTCTAGGCGACTTGGCTGGTGATCAAACTGTCCCTGCTTCCTTCCTAGGTGCCAAAAGAGGACAAACAAATCACAGGATTCAATCAGTATTAGTATTCAGCTCAGCAAAAGGTACTTAAAAATTCTTACCTACAAGTCAATAAACAATCATCATGATTAAAGACTCCATCTTAAGCCTTGGCAAAACTTTTGTCTTTGGGGAGGTTGCTTCATCTGCTTAAAACCCAATGATGTGGCTTTCCAGCAGCACAAGCCCCGGGAGGATGATATTGGAGGGTCGGCTTGCAACGCAGATTCGGTGCCACAGCACTAGCCTAGGGGCTAACACAGGGCTATGCCTCAGCCTTGCAATTCTTCTAGGACCTTCATGTCCTGCAAACCTGCTTGTCTCTGCCACCGTCACATCTCTACGAGGTAAGGCCAACACCTGGACAACCTTCAGAGTCCCTTCCCCATAGTCCTTACCTGACCTACATCCATCAAGCAAAGGGGGACATGTTTGCAATGACCTGGCCTTGTTTAGTTGTTTCTCATACTTGGCTGATAATTGTTATTTGGTTATATGACAGGCAAAAAAGACAGGTATTTCAAAGCCTCTCACCACAGCATATCGTCATGCATCTAAATAGTGTTTTGAGCAGAAGAATGAAATGCAGGTTCAGATGTGAGAAGGATGAGATTGAAACTTCTTGACCTCTGATCTTCTAAGCAGAAGAGTGATGTGTCCTCTAAACTTCAAGCTAAGGAACATGAAGGGGAAAAATGTGTGCTGCCACCACAGCCTAATCATGCACGGTTAGGTGTTCGTAGCCATCAGCACTTTAGCATACTTGACGAGTGATGTATGAAGTAGGCCACCCCTGGAAATTGGTTTTCTTGCCCTGGGTCCGGCACCAATGTAACTAGGGACCATAAATACTTAAGCTGTTCAATATCTTCTTACTTTTATTTTTTTAGAATGATTTATTCACGCAACCAGGTTAAAATTGCAGCAGTAATTCAGATTGGGGATTGAAAAGCTGTCTGGCTTCAAGGCACTTGGGAGTTATTATCCATTTAGACTACAGGCGGAACAAACCCTGTAGCCTGATTTGCTGACATTTGTCCAAAAGGTTTCAGTGCTGCTATGTTCATTGACTGGCCTTGGTTTGAGAAGGGGACAGAGCACAGATTTACTCACCTCTTTCACCATAATCTCAAGTTCTACTCCCATCCTCTTGTAGGGAGCTTAAAAACTATCACTGGGAATAACTAGTGATACCGGCATGAAACAATCTGGTTGATTCTATTACTCAAACTGCTTTAATAATTGTGCTTCATTGAAATAACCTATTAGCTACAAAACACAGTAAAATACTGTATCTAAGCCTGTTTACAGATACTAGCTATGGCCCTCAAGGTGGAACAAGAAGGAACAAAACATATTGCATTAAGCACAGATATTTGCTTCAAGCTTTGATCCAAAAAGTTTTAATTTTCAGGTATATCACACCTGAAAAGGAATCACTGAAATTTTCCTAACCTGTAGACCATCTTCCAAGATGTGACTTGTGTCTCTCTGACACAACCCTGCCATTGCAGAGACAATTTTCAAAGCTGAACACAGCTCACACTATTCATGGAAACGTAAGGCTGCATTATCTTTTTTGTAGACAGACAATTTTGATTCTTCACATATGCTACACAATACTATTAGCTGAGTTAGGACAACAGTCCAGGAGGTGACATGATTAAAGGAGCTAGAAAACCCAAGGACACTAAAATTGCCTATCGACCATTATTTTCACTTTTACTTTAAAATTAGATGAACAACTGCCTATCCCTTAGCGATCCCTTTCCCCCGGCAATAACAGAGTGGCAGCACAGATGCAGTTAAAGTATATTATAAATATACTTCATATAGGCAGTCAGTTCTTTTCACGTTTCTTGCTCTGATTTGAGCATGGCTCCCACATACTACTAAACGCTTCCCTAAGCAAGATGCAAGTGCGAAAAAAAAAAAACAATGCAAAAACCACTGAAGGAGACTCACTTGTCTCAGAGCAGAAGAAAATCTGACACGGAAAAGTATATGCAGAGCCCCGTAGCACCCATGTAATGGATCCTGGGCTTGCCGGTACTTAAGTTCTGTAACATTTCCCCTTCTGTGACCATTTCTGCGCTGCTAACAGATTTAATCAATATTTGGCAAAAGAGCAGATATTGTTTATAATGGACATCACAGGATATACAGATATCACAGGATATACAGATATGGTCGGACCTCATACCAAGGTCAAAATATCAGCCCCCTTGCTTGCTTATGTCAGGGGTAGTAAACATTTTAAATTAATACGTTAATTAAATATTTATACACGTCCTGCAAAAACCCAGAAATTTGAGCCAGACCTAGCTGGGCTCCAACTCACATTCACAGAAATGCTCAGCTGGACAGTGTAAAAGGAGAGAGCAAACAGTCTGAAAATGGAGAGACTTGGGGCTCTACATGTGGAGATAAACAGACCCTTAAACACACCTGTAAGACTCCAACATTCTCTCCGCTTTGGAAATATTCCCAACCCCTGCAATACAGACTCAATTAAAAGCCAACCAAACCAACAACAAACTTGCTAAGCGGAGGGAGTGCCAGTTGTTTTCAAGTCTGAAAATCTACAATTGATATTTTTGCCCATCTGAAACTTGATGGGGATGACTCTGGACAGGTTAGTTTGCCGGCTGTTTATGACAGACCACTGGAAAGTTCCTTCATTCATGTTAAAGGAATTTAAGCTCCCAAATAAATATGTATCTTATATCCATGTTTGCATCAACTTATAAGTGTATATATGAGAGACATATAAATGTCATACATGCATGTGCCTTGCATATAGAGCTATATCAATATTTATACATAAAAATCCATAAAACATTTTAGATAAATATGCATACATAATGTATACCTATATATTCTATTACAGCACCCTCTAATTGCTCGTGAGCCTTTCTAATGAAACAAGCATATTCTGAATGCACAACTAATGGAAAAGCCAGATACATAACCCATTTCAGTAATTTATTTGATGGCAAGAGCCTCCCGTCTTTGGTGCTTTGCTGGTTGCAAAGCAAACCAATCTAGAGCCCATGCATGTGCAGCCCGCCAAATGGGATGGCTAATTGGAATCTATGAGACACAGAGCAGATGAAGGCAGAGCTTTACCTTGCTGGCCCCCAGACAAGATGTTTTTTTTTTTTTTCCTCCTTCCTGAAGGAACTCCGGGTTTTTGTTTTGTTTTGTTTTTGAGTGAAAAGGAAGGATGCAAAATCACCACTCAACTAGACTTAATGAATCCCTGCTTCTCCCATTCAGTAATTTCTTCATTGCGCACAACTTTTTAAGCAATGCATCTTACAGCCTGCCCCACGCTCACACTGGTCTAAATTACAGTCTTTGATGCAGTCCCTTTTTCTTCCAGCCTAAGCAACTCAGTCAATAAGAGAGATAGCAAACACAAGGGATCTGAACACCACAGGATAAACAAACAAGTTAAATTTTCCACTCATCCACAGACGACTGCTTCTTGATCTACCTGTATGCTAACAACTCAAGAAGACTCTGCCCAATATACAGTGGCTCCTACTTCTGTAGCACCATCTAGTAAGGTGGCACTGGTATGTCACTGATTTCCAAAGACCTAACTAGCTCATTCCAGCACGCTCAAAGCTAATTAGCAGAATTAAGGAACCTAAATCCCTTAGAAGATCTTTATCATTATGCTCTGCAAATACCTGGAGCCCATTTGTTACAGTACAATAGGCCTATTCTGCAGGAGAACAAATTATCTGGAATACAATGCCAAGAGTTTACACATTTTACTTCTCCTTAAAGTGGCTAAGATCTGTTAAGGTTTCCTCTGTTTATAACAACAGAGGGATATTTTGCCTTTATAATGTATATTTCTAGAGAAAAATGGGCATGAAAGAAATAATAATAATTAGCAGTGAAGAAGATGTAAAAGAATAAATTAACATTTAAAAGTACCCTCTTGGAATTTTCATTTTTTGCCTTACAACCCAAAGGTGAGAGATTAGCACTAATTGCGGGTAGTATTACTGCAGTAATTCCAGGCATAAATTACCTGGCCCTGGTTCAAAACTAAGGGAGATTCAGTGACTAATTCACACAATACAGATTAGAAACACTGCCAAATAAAATCCATCTTTTCATCTCAGCCTGCTCATATATATGGTAAGGGTTCACATCTACCTCTGCCAAACATTGTGTTCATTCCCGTTATCATTTTTATGTATCATCTCTGGTTTGCTTTTGCTCCAACCGCACTTAATAAGTTTATTAAATGTATTACCAAAGGTAAAGAGAATTTATTGAATTATTTTGACCTAGCCATTTGGCTCAGCAGTGCTCATCCTGTCTTTCTGAGGCCCCACTGGCATTCATAACAATATCATTGCTCTCCTTTGGGAAGTCACAGACAGAAAGGACACCACATAAAAATTAAATCCTATTTGGCAGATATGCCAGATACTTTTCCACTGGATCTATTGCTCATCTTGATATTTTAATCTGGGCTGATGGGGCTGGTTTTGTCCTCTTTAGTACCTGTATAGTTTTCCACAGCTTGTGCCAACTGGATGGAAAATATTACCTAATCTGAAAATATTTTTTGACAAATAAACTACCAAAAGGTTAATTGTGAATGTTATATTGAAGTCATTGGTTTTTGTTTTTTAATCACATATGCCTCAGTGATCCCAATAAATAGTTATGTTCCTTTGGATAGATCCACTCTGTGGAGGTCTCTACCCCAGGTACAGGTGCACAGGTAATCCAAGCCCACGGATAATCACAGCCATACATCTGGCAAAATTTAGGCTAAAGGAAGTCATAGCCATCATATTTCTATTCAGTTCTAGGAGAACTTGACAACCTGTCATGGCATTTAGAAGATTTTCATTCGGTGTTTGAGATATACACACTACAATGCAAATCGCCACTTCCCAACTTGCCTAGTGCTCAAAAGAACAACATCTCCTATCTTGGGATGGGGCCATCTCTAGCTCAGATTCAGTCAATTCTGCTATTTATCATATATTTGGTTAGATTTTGTATCACAGTAATTTTTCCACTCAGGCTAAAAGAGGTCACATATGGAATGGTGCGGTAAATTAGAATCTCTCAAAAAAAAATCCAAACTGGTGAAAAGAAATGCAGAGAAATAGCAACTGCTGTAGTCATTTGTGAGAAGAGAGGAAAAAAAAATATATTATTATTTTTTAATTTCCCACATCAGACTCCTGGCATTTCTGCCAAGAAAAGAAAGAAGGGAACTGTATATCTGCTGTAATGAGAAGCCAACAGTATAAATATTGGTAAATTCTCTCATGAGTTGAATTTATAATAATTCCAAATAGGTGGTTTGACCACAGTCTACTGACATATAAGATCACAGCATATATCAAAAGGAAAAGCAGCTTCAAATTATTAATTTTGTTATTACCATATTCAACGACAACCAAGAGGAACTTCCAGGAGTAACCCTAAGCAGCTACTTCTATTGACACAGTTTTAGTTTTCCGTATTTTAAGAAAATGAAGAATTTAAGGCATTTGGCCAAGGTCGCACAAAGAATAGAGGTAGACTACATCCTCCTTGTTTTAAGCCTATCTGAAGGAAAATGGTTGAGATAACACACAAAGGACTCCATAATGAATTACACGGCCTTTGCAACATGGGCAACTGTGTACTTGCAAAACATTTAAACAGAAAGCAAAATATTGCTCTTGTACTGCCTAATTTTGCCATGTGCTGCACTCCAGTTTGTACTTGCCTGTATCTGATGGACATTAGTTTGCAGATAAGGACATTATTAGCAATAGCACTGGATACAGAACAAATGGATGAAGAGAAGGAAGAAAATACTTTTTTCTTCTCATGTAGGTCAAGAAAATCTTAACAAAAACTTACACTCATCTCCTCTCTCTCTCTCTCTCTCTCCCTCTCCTGACTCCAGCAAACAAATATTTTTACAAAACTAAGCACAGTGTCACGTACAAAAGGACAAATGACTTGGGAAAGGATCCTCCTGGCCGTGCGTTTCCCTGTGCGCCTGCAGCTCTCCCGGAGAACTGAGGCGGGCTCGTTTTTCTTTCTCTCCAGGCTTCACTGACTACTTGATGCTGTTAGAAGGTTTCTAATACAGATTGGCTCTCAATTATTTCTGGGATACATCAGTCTACACCATGAGCGGCTTTTCCTTTGCAAAAAATCGTACAAGATTGTGTGAAGCGAGAAACTCATCTTGAGCGGTACTGAAGCGGAGAGAAGAACATTTTATACTCTCTGGGCGTGGGACTTCACCGAGTCATACACGACCGCGGGAGTACTCATTATCCAGTGATTAAAATGAGCTCCACATGAACACAGGTGCTTTTCTACCAACTCACTGTGAAATCTGGCACAAGTCTCAGCAAAATTGAAAATGCCAGCGCCCGGTACACCTACAAAAATCAAATTAAGTATAAATCCTGCTAGTAAATTTAACAGGTGTGACGTTCTACCTGTCCTGATATGCTCTGAGCAATTCTTTTTTATTTTTTATTTTTTATTTTTAAAACGTCAGAAAAACCAAGGCTGCAGCAAACAGACATTAAACAATAAAAAAGCTTTTTTAACTATTTTGAAGAAGTGTCATGATTTTGCTTGTACACTGGTTTGATGAGCAGAAGTTGAGCTTCTCACTATACGCAAAGCTGAGCCATTAACATAAACATGTATGACATCTATAAAAGTTAATAGGCAAAACGCTAGAAGCTGCCAAGTGGAAGAGCAGAATAAAAATGAAAGCTCTTGCCTGAAGAATCCTCGTAACTGCGAAATCCATACCCAACGCATCCCTGCGTGCTAGGTTTTTCTGCTCCAAATATACCACTCCCGGAACATTATTTAAGCAGTGCTGCGAGAGCTCATTGCATTTTAGAAACACAACAACCCTTCAAAAGAAAAACTAACAGGAAAAGAAAAAAAAAAAAAGTACATATTTCACAAAGGGATTTCAAGTCGCGCACCAAAGCGTGAGTCTTCCCAGTCTATTTTAAGTATGATGGCTAGATTGTTCTAAATGCTGTCTGCTCTCATGCACTACTTGCATGCATGCTTCCACGCTGCTGGCACTACCGACTAAAGAGCAACTGTAGCAAGCCTGTTAATGAATGGCCCCTTCTTACAATCCTGAAGCGTAGAAGAGCTCCTATCTGCGGTCTATCTATCAGCTCCTCTGGTGAGATACAATGGGATAAATTGCTCTCCAAGTTGACCTACTCATCTGTCGGTAGGCGCAAATTATCTCATCAACATATTCGGAGGGTCAGTAGCAATAGAAAGTCCATTTTCTGTGGGCTTATCTCATTCCAGAATTGAGCCTCAATTCGTTTTCATGCCCCTAAGTGCCCGATACTATCTCCGACAAGAAATATACAACAAGCTCAACCCTAACTGTGTTTAATTAAGAAAACCCTGCACTACAGAAAGAGATGGTTACTCAAATTAGACTTATAAAATCAACACGAAAGCTCAACAGTGCAGAGGCAAAGACTCATTGTTTCCACCTACAAGGGCTATGAGAAAAGAGGATGATTGTCATAACAACAAACCAGACAACAACACTACGCGCATGCTATCGCACCCAACAGGTCTGATGTGGTAGGCTGGATAGGCTACGTGATCATGGCAATAAAATATTTGTTGAATTCCTTCATGGATTATTAGTGAAACAGACATACAATCATGAAAATCGGCCATTTGGTCAGGCAAAAGATGTTTTTCTAATTCATATCCCTTTTACTAATCTGGGGAATATTCTAGGGGAACCATTAACTGACTTCCCTTTGACTATAATATGGCAAGAAGAAAAACAAAAAAGAAACCAGTTTTTACACATCAGTTAACCTATATAAGCTGGTTCTCTCTACGTAGCTTGTCTTGTCAAATGGGATCTCAAAATAATTCATAAACTTCATACGGCGCGCACACACAGAAGAAATCCTGTTGTGGGATCAATGTGTCTAACACAATATCCGTCCATCTGTGGATGAAAACAAAGCCCCTACTTGATAATACACAACAGCGATTTACAGAGCTTTGGGCAGCATAATTCTTTTTTTTCTAGCCAATCACAAATAGAATTAGACAAGATGACCTCAGTTTATCCCTTCAACCACAGTTTGCTTTTTAAGTCAGACAAGATAGAGCCTGGCAGACGGAGGAAAGCGGACACACAGAGCTGAGTGTGTCATGAACCTCTGAAGCCCTGAGCAAGCAAAAAGAACCAGAGTTTGGGATGTGTATGTGATGGGCCTTTTCTCCTTCCTCTCTCCCTACAAGGGAATATTAAGGAACTCATTGGTTTCCAGCAGCAACATGCATGCAGAGATGCTTGCCCTACACTGCCAGGTACGTGTACCAAGTTGAAGAGAAAGTCTTCCTACAGCCACATAGAGCCACGAATGAAGTGATGGGATGAAAGGAAACAGCAGCTCCGTCAGTGCAGGAGTATCACGAGGAGGGAGGGTGTCATAAAATATGTTCCCCTAGTCTAAAACTGTTGCACTGGAAGAGTAAGCTAACAGCAAGCTGCCCGTGGTTACGTTTAATGACATTTTGGATCATCAGTTATGCCAAGAGCGTTGTTACAGCACTCAGGTTTTGGGTTCAGCTCTTTACCAAGGGTGGGGGCTCATTTGGTACAGGGCTGTACAGAATAAGTGCAGAATGAAGGCAGAATTATTTCCCAGATGAGAAGTTTTCATCGTCTGTCCTTCCATTTCTCATGGAAAAGAAAAAGAAACTCATCTAAGAGTAACCTGAGCCCACACAAATTAGTTTCAAAAGTACGTAGGCGAGTAACAGCGCTCTGCACTTCTGTCATGTTCCCAGTACGAAATCCAGGCTGCTGAATCACACTATTAGGACATGCAAGCATCAGTTCAGCCTGAAATCTATTGCCAGAAGAAGAAAGGAGATCAAGCATTTGGTCTTTTCTTCTCTTGTAACAACGAGTCATCACACGTTCTCTATCAAAGCCAACAAGCCACATGTCATTTCCTCAGTCTGCTTTGCTCCTCCTCGCCCCCTTATCACATCTTACTTTCTGATTTGCTGCCTGAGCCTATTAACACAGTCAGAGTTAAAATCCTGGGTGGAAAAGGGGTTTAAAAGGACTTTTGATAGATGGCAGAAAAAGAAGCAAAGTCTTAATTCACATACCAAGCACCTGCTTGCTGTGACCTCCATCCGTTTGCCCCAATCTTATGTCTTATTTATATACATTGTGCAGTGTAAATGTGTTTTTAAAATAAAATATTTTAAATAAAAACACAAAAATAAAATATTTTTAAAACGGAAAATTATTCTATGCCAAGGCTGTTTGTACTACTTCGGGGCAATTCTCAGCTTGAAGAGCTTCTACTTAGGGCCTTACAATATTTCCTTGTTATAATGTTTCTGAATGATAAAATCTCCCATAAAACTGCACCTAGACAATTCTTCTGAGAGCTCTTTGGTTATACTGAGCAAGATAACGTGATGGGAAAAGTTTGTATCACAAGTGAAGGTGTCTAATGATGGCGGATTTTTGCCAAAATACTACTAAAAGACCATTCTGTGTTTTAACCATACCTGTGGCTTTCATTAATGCTATTTAAGCCAGTCCTTTGGTTGCAGGACTATCCTTCCAATAGAAACGCAGAAACCTCCTTGCACAAGGGGTTACCCACCTCTTAAGAGTGCCCGTCAGGTCTCGAGGCACAATTAAATCAAAACTCAAGTGAAGGGACTTAAAAGCAGTGCCTATCCTGCCAACTCTGTAGGCAAATTCTCAACATCGCTATGAGCTCATTTAGCCAGGAGTGGTGTTTTGGTGGGTTTTTTTTTTTTTTTTTTAAGTACTCCCAGGCACAAGTTGACAGGTCCAATGCCCAGCTTTCCCAACCGAGAATACATGAACTACCAATCTCTGACTGCTCTTCATCTAAAAGCAATAGCCCATCACCAAACAAAAAAAAAAAGTGTCAAATGTGGCATAAGTGTAATGAAAATAAATTAGCTCCCCTTTGATTTTCTTTTCATATTTTTGAATAGGTTATTGCACTGTGTATGTTTGCAATAATACAATTTCCAACGGGCCTTGATAACTTGTTAGCAGAGAAAAATATATTACCCTGCGTGGTAGTATCTTCCAAATGCAAATATCCTTGGGGGAAAGAATAGGAAGAACGATGAGCAGAAGAAATGATAACACAATAAGCAATAAAAATTAACTAACTTCCAAAACAGCTTAGGTGACTTAGGAAAAAGCCACAGATGGAGGCAGTTCTGACTGGAGTTTATTACTAATTCACCTGTAACAATAATTTTAATGATCACTAGTGGGGGGAGATGTCACAACAGTGCCAAGACAATCATTTTTTTTTCCTTCCTCTCTATCTAACCACAGACATGAAAAAAGATGCTGCAGATCTGCATCTTATTAATGCAAAGAATAATTGAAACAATTTAAAACCTTCACAAATTTCTTTGAAGTTTTCTCCTCTAAAGCCAAATATTCTACTTGCCTTCTCATTGCAACGGAGAGCTGGGTGAGGAGGGAGGCCTCCGAGTGCTTTCTTGGCACGTCGCCATTAACTGAACAGCAGCTGGTAATAACCTTTAACTAAACAATAATTCATACAGAATTAAACTGCCTTACAAATGTTATGGCTTGATGTTGTTGAAATTGTTATGACCTAATTTTAAATAAGTATTTTCAACAAAATCTTCCCCGACCCATTCAATATGCATATTTTGACTTACAGTAGGACAACGCAAGCTGTAAGGATATTTGATAGCCCTGTATACCCACTTTTATTTTTTTCTTCAAGACTCTTATGCAAAATAAAGAGCTCAACAACTTAAAAATAAAATTAAAAGCCAAGTCTGTCTAACGAAGGGAAAGTTAATGAGTAAAATGCCAGCATATTGTACATTGTACAGAGCATAGTCAACAGCCTCAAATAATTAATAATCAGTATATTCAGACTTTTGACTTGCTACATATAAAATAGAAACCCTGAAGGATAAAAATGATTATATATGTGTGTACACACACACACACACATATAGATATATAGATATACACCTAAGCACTACAGGAACAAGGGGAAGAAGCTCGGGAAGACTTGCTGTCAGGTCACAACAGAAGTCTTTAGACACCTTCACAATTCTCATATCGCTGCTGTAATTATCGACTTCGCACTGAAGAAAATTCTGTGTTTCAGGAACTCCTGAAATCTTGAAAGCAAATTGTGGCTTTGGGGGGAGAAAAAGGGGGGCAGATTTTGATTTTGTATTACATACTAGAACTGCAAACTGGACTGAACACAGAGGCGAGTTTGGAAGAGGAAAAGCCCATTCTCAGTATGGATGGGAACCAGGACCAGGACATCAGCTTTGGTGGCATGCATCTTTTTAAGCAAACAAAGGCTTAAGTTCTTGACCAATTCTGTAAGTGCAAAAACACATCAGAGAAGACTCAGTTATACTGAAGAAACTCCGCAAGAAAGAGTCCCTAATTTACTGTTTTAGGGATCTCTATTTTGGTAATCGGGCTTGATAAAACGTGAGCAGTACAATTACACATTATAGATAAATGGCCTCTTTGGACCAACTTTAATTACTTCAATTTGATTAAAGAGATTTTCTTCCTTAGCTCACACTCCAGAATATTTATTAGGTGGCTGAAAATATTATCAACTCAGCATCTAATTTGGAGAAGTTCTTCCTTGATAAAACTGTCCACTCTCTGAAAGTCAGGAACAACTTGCTAACCATCAAGAATCCTGGGTTGCGTTTGTGGGTCTCATATCAGGCAATATACCCGCATGACAATCACAGACGTGTCAAGTGACTCAGAAGCCTTGTTCCCTACATTCAGACACTGGGTTGGAGCAAATAAATTTCACCGATGTTTTACATGTCTAGAAAAATTGGTCTTTTTTTCTTGCTGTTCTTTTGTTTCTTGAGTATACAAGGAACTATTTAAAAATGTTAACATGAAAAATCTCCAACAATACAGAAATTCAAGTACATACCCTGCAACATTTGTACAGTATGGTAGTCTCTACTGACCCATCTAAAATCTTGTTTCTCCTCCCAGAGACACCTGAAAAGAAATGCCCTAAGAGGCAATCCTGAGGTAACTCCATGGCAGCAACGCCCCACTAATCCACGGGGTAACAGCACAGCACAGCACTAAAAGTGAGCTCGGGACTAGGGTCTTGTTTAAGGCCCCACAACGTTTCCCAAGGAAGCCATTTTAGAGAGTCTTGGGACTGTCCTACAACGAATTAAACTACCATGGTGGGCAGCACTGACATTGTTATCCTTCACCTTGGAAAACATTAATGCAAATTAAGTATATGTTATATTAACTGAATAAAACATGAGGCTCTTTTGCCCTCTCACAACAATGCGGAACTAGGGGCATGCGGCAGGCCGTAAGCATGGCCTTTCCTACCCATGTCCCGGCCTGCCCCTTGAATGGACCCACTGGGACTGCGATGCCCAGAGAGGAAGCCTGGGCCGCAAAGAACTGGGACACAGTGGGCCGTGCAGAAGGGAGATGTTTTGGCACTATTTGTTCTCTGGAAACGGCCTCCTTAATTAAGGAAAAAAGCTTTTAAAACAGTAAGCCTAGGTATCCATCATCCAAGAATCCTAAAAGTTACCTGAGGAAATAACTATTAACATGCAAATACTAGTATTTTAACAAGCACGAAATGAAGACGCTCTACAACACTGCAGGAGGGTGATCCCACAACTATAGGCCTCTCACTGTACTGCCAATCGCAAATAATGAAAAGCATAAAAATACAATCTGATACAAATCTGGAGGATAAGTTATAATCAGTGCAAATCTGACTGATACTTGCATGAAGCAGAGACAGAGCAGGGTTACTTGTGGAAAAATTACCATCTAAACTTGCAAATTCGGCAACATCTAAATTGCTCTTGCTCTCTACAGACCTAACTTCATGAGTGGCAAATCTCCCCAGAGCAACTCCTAGTTAGATCTTTAGAGAGGTTATCCTTAATAAAATCTTCTCTAAGTATTTTACACAAGATATATCGTCTAATTTTACAGAAAATGAAATGCTGTGTAAAATTTCACGCTGTATACTTAAGGAACCAAAACATACTGCAAACAAAAGAAACAGGCAAGGTCGACTTCAGAAGCACTAACAAATTTTCTTCTGCTCCTCCACTTACCCTCACCTTCCCTCTTACCGAAGCCAAACAAGGCCAAACAGGAAAATATGAAACCGCAAAAAGAGTCAGAAATAAAGTACACTGAAGCAGAATGAGGTTTTTCAACCTAAAAATAAGAACGGAAAGTCATTTTTATGTTATTTGCAAATACTACCCTGAATGTTTATGATTAAAAAAAAAAGGTAGTAATTAACGAAGTTATCTGAAGTTTTAACAGGGACACATAGCAATACTGAATTTAAAACATAACTTAAGAACAGTCTTTATGAGACGCTTACAGGACACATCGGCACAAGCAAAGTTACAAAACAAGATTTTTCCTTTAATTTATTTCTGCCTTTTGCGGGAGGACAGAGATGCTGCCTCTTCTTGCCAGCAAGGATTTGCATCTTGGCTAAAAATGAATGCTATCTGTGGCTGCTGTTGACTAGTTGGGATTCAAGATTAGCTCTGTAGTATCTCCCAGGCCCCAGTCTACCAGCAGTACTCAGGTCTCCCTCAGGTCTCCACAACTCACCAGTAACATTTTTTTTCCTAGGCAAATGTCATTCCTTTGCCACTACCAAGACAGAAAAATTACCCAAATTCTTTTTCCTCTTGAAGCAAGCTCAGCATTTGGCGGGGCATCAAGAACACATTATGGGAAGTCTTTTGTGTCGGATGCTCTGCAATACGAGTATCTTTGATTCTAACTGCAGGAAACCTTGTTCCTTGTTTGGAAAGCTTCCAAAAGAGCTATTCTTCATTGAAAACATTCATGTTCATTTGTAGTTAATATTGACATCAGACCACAAAGAGATCAGATCAGAAATGGTTATTCCTCTTTTAATTCATGTCCTACCTTAACACAAATGATCGGCTCTGTGTAGAAAGTAACCTCCATCCCACTACGCCCAGCTGTTGAGCTCTTTCTACCTGTCCGTATGACTCCAGTCCTGCAAATCTGTAATGAGGATACCTGCAATAGGGAATCTGGCAAAGCAATGTGTGCTCTTCCAAATTTACTGAAACCCAGTCTAGGGTACAGGGAAAGGCAGAAGTCAGCTCAGTCGTGCCGTGAGGCATGTCAAAAGTGCCAGGGAGGGAACAGCAAAGGTAAAGCTCTGAAAACAGACATCTAAATTTACACTTATATAATTATACTCTATACAATTCTATAGTGACAGGTCAGATATGAAACCTTAAGGTTTATGGATATGAGTAATAGAAATACTGAATAAATTTAGGAAATAATCAGCCTGCAGACTTTGAATGAGCTCTAGCAGAGTTGACAGAAAAGCTTCCAGAAATAAGCAAACATTTCAAAGTTTACTTTCATATTGGAGTCATATACAATCTGTGAATCATTCCTTGCCTTTCCAGAAAGTCTAGTTTCTCCAAAACTGCAATACATTCTATCTAGATATATATTCCATCTGCCAGATGTAATGACTCTGCATGACAGATACTTCTGCCAAGTAATTTTTATGCCAGGTAAAGCTTTAGGAAATGTCTGTTTCCAAGCTGTTGTTACAATGCTAGGTTTAAAGGGAAAGATTAAGGAAGCATTTTGCAATGACATCATGTATGTTTCTTGTAGCCTTGGTAACTATATGAATTTTACTACAAGTTAATATCCTGTTCACACCCACACACATCCCTACCCGAAAATACTCTTTTGTTTACAATAATGGTAGTATTTAATTTACTGTTAATACATTATCATGTGCTAATATCAAGAGTTTTTAGAGACAATTGATTTGAAACAACATTCCCCCTCAAATTCTCCCTATAAACTGAAAAATGCCAACCCATCTCCTCCTAGTAACGTCACAGATCTGCCTTCCTGCAGTTCCAACAGAAGTTGCCGGCATCGGTTTCCTCTCAATTACTATTTTGAAAGAGAGGGCCAGGGAATTACACTGAAGTCCTCCGTATCTGTTTCTGCAATCTAGACACAATTAAAATTATATAAAAATCCCCACAGAAGACAGCTTTTCTTCTCCATTAACAGATTTGGAGAATGCCCAGGAGAAACTGAAAGGAAAAAGAGGTTTGGGGTCAGTCAGCCCTGTTAAGCTTAAATGATTCGACTCATGTCAAGCACACAAATATTCTGTTTCAAAACAAATGTGCATTCCAGACATTGAGATCATATAATTGAATCTTATTTGATAAATATTTACAATTAAAACAAACATCATCAATTTTGCCTTCAGGTTGTTTTGCGCATATCGAGACTATCAAAAGCCTCTGATCATTTCTTTTCTTTCTGCCTCACAAATGAAGACAGAAAGAAGCAGCAGAGAGTCCCTGTACATGGCATCATGGTTCCTCTAGCTATTCTGTACTGTGAAGAGAATAGCTCTACAGAAAAATCTATTAGTACTAGACTGCTTTGACTTCATCATAAATCAGTTAACTCCTTCAATAGCCCTACAGTAAGTCAAAAGTCCCAGGATACATGCATATACCAAGAACACATGCACTTCCCAAATCTCTTAATAGTACTATATGCATAATGATTTGCACTCTTTTGGTAAGTGCTCATTTGATAATTTTTGAAGTCAAAATGGCTAGTCTAATTCACATTGAGGAAAGGAACAACTTATCAAGCTGGTGAAAGTGAACATTTTTGAGAAAAGAGTATTTTAAGTCATTCTGTAATTTTGAAGCTAAGTAGCAAGCAAAGATCTCCTTTGATGCAGGCATCTCGTCACCAAAAAATGTATTCAAAAAACTCTTGCTTCAAGCAAGAATGTTTATCACACAAAAAATTCATAAGCCCTTTTTACAGAGACAATAAGATTCTTGCAAAAAATCCTGCACTGCTTCCCAAGTGGCTCCGTATCACCATTAATATTCAAAATCCAAGGATGTTGCAGGGAAGAATGGCTTAAAGCCATTTTTTTTTGTGCCACAGTCAATAAACAACTACACTTTTTGTTTATTCCACTGCCACATCTTCCAGAAAGCATTAAAAAAAGCCACCTTGAACTTTGTGCATTTGCCCTTCGAATATTTTATCACACTCTCCAGGGCTAACATCACTGCACTCAAACAGGCATGATATTAAGCATGTGTGGAAAGGCACTAACAAATCTCTAAACGCCGCTTTCACATTTTTCTCTTTGCAGCCTCCCTCACTATTTTCCTACACATCAGTGGCACAGTTCAGCCTGTCAGGTTGGGAAGAAGAAATCTTCTCTGAAAAAATATGTTGACAGCTGCAGTCTATCTTATTTGCTATGTTAGTTCCACTTGCACTTGACAGACCTTTCTCAAACTTCCCTATTTCACAACACAGCTTTGTGTATTCTTTACTAAAAGCTTCTGGGGAAGTGAAACAGGCCAATTTGCTACAATAAATAATAAAATGCTGAAGACAAACCAATTACTATTCATACTAAGATTGAAGACTCGTTTGCTTTCTGAACATCGGCTTGGATCTGAAGATCAGTCTCAATCTAATCCTGAATAAATTCTGCTCAAGAACGGCTGCCACCAAGATATCATGCCACAAAGAAACTCTGCAAAACTGACAAAACACTACAAAAATATCAAATATATTCTACTGGTCTGGATTATTTTTAGCACTGACTTTTAATAAAATCAGATATAACATTGCGTCCACGGATACTTTGCATATAATACGCTCCAGCTTACTATTTTAAGAGGTACTGTGTTGAACATCTGATCTCATGAAAGTTTTTAAGAAGATTCATTCAACTGGGTGTTTCTCCATATGAAGAAACATCAGATGTGATTTAAAGTAGGGAAATTTGACTCTTTCATAACACACCTGAAAACCCATACACTTCAGTCATAGACTGTTGCACGTTCATGTTATAAAAACTGGCCAGATGAAAAAAACACCATAAAACATAACCAATAACCAACACAAGAATAAGTTGGGTCAGGGAAGACTACTGGATATATTACGGTCATCACTTAAAGGACAGCTCAAGGAGTTCTCTAGAAGTTGAGTCTGGAGAAAGATGGTACAGTTTAGCAAAGCAACAGATATTCACATAAGGAAAAACTACTCAAAAGTCTACTTTTCGTCAGCAAATCAAGTGTGAAATCATTTATCCAAAGCTGATACTCTGAACTCATATTTTTTTTTATGTTCTAAAACTGAATTACTTCTCCAGTTTCAGGTTGGAAAACGGCACCTGATGGCTCATGGCATTTTCTAAGCTTATAGAAAAGTTAGATTGTTTATGAAATGCCTGTGTGAAAAGCAGAAAAATCACCTAAAAGTCAAGGAGAAATGTATGCGAACTGAAGCTTTATCACCTGTTTCAACCTAGTATAGAGACTTAATGCGTCAGAGTTCAGAATACCCAAGATACACTCCTGGGGGGGATTAAATGCATTTAATACGTACATTCTCATTTCTCTTAAAAAAATAAAAATAAATAAAGATTTCAGCTTTTGAGCTAGTTCTGTTCGGCTTCCATCACGTCTTAGGATTACAGCACTTTCTAAAAACAAGTCATCTTAACACCTTGTCTTTCTTGCTCGTTTCAGCCTACTACAGAATTCCTGTGAACTATCAGCATAATGTTGTCATTCCCTTTCTAAAGATACAATTTGCCTATTAGGAAGGAGGTTGCTGTTACGGTCCATCTCCCGAGAATGGCAAGGACTACAAAGCCAAGTACTGTTTCTTGCAAACACTCTTCTAAATAGGAATGCATTCCTCACAAAAAGAAAGATAAGGCAGCCTCTGTGCTGCTCTAGCTCAGCAGCTTAGACCAGACATGGTTTTGCTCCTGTGTGGCACAGATATCTCTAGACTTTCTCCCCCTCCCCAGACAGGCAGCAGTTTCTATCTGCTGATACATCAAACTGCACAATCCAAACTCACAAAAGACTATGATTTTGGTTCAACATTTGATCCATCAATACCAAAGAAGATAATATGAAAAAGAATGCAGGTAAGATATAGAAAATATTGAAAGCGTAAGAAAAGAACCAATGGAAACTGTCTTCATC
>NW_010578278.1:0-25870 GCF_000705375.1 Tinamus guttatus
CCAAAAAACCTGAAGGACATGAACACACCACCTGAAATGGTCTGTCCAACTTTTTTTCTTTAGTCCTTTCATTCCATTTTTAGTTTTTGTGTGGCAGTAAGGTAGAAACCAAGGCTGTGGGAAAGCTGGGATGCTCTGTGCAGGGAAAGGAGGAGGGACCGTGCAGCATTCTGACGGCTGTTGATAATTTGGGGCTGCCAAACCAATGCTATTCACACTGACATCCTGTCTTTTCAAACAATAAAGGAATATATTGAGGTAATTATAGACAATTGCTTGTAATAGCAGAAAATCACTGTAATTGTTTTGTTTTCCAGTAAACAAAACAGTTTTATAATTCGTGACTACATCCAGAGTTCTACTATCAGAATTCACAGAGAAACCTTAAATATTCATTGTTCCATTATGCTTTATGTCAATTATATGAATTGAACTCTGTTTTATTTAAAATATTTGGTCAGAACAGCTTTTGTTGAAGTGGTCCTTTGTACTAATCTTAGGAGGATCTTTCCAGTAAAAATGTCTTATTTTACATGGAATTATTTATTGAAGTAATGTTAAGACATTAAGGGAGAAAGATGTTTTATGGTCCAATTTTGTTCACAGGGCCTGGATTTCCAAGCTTCTCCATATTGTGTCATGACTCTTGATCACAAACTGTAGCACAAGTTCAATAGGAATAAACATTTCTGATAGTTTAGAAGGCAAATTAAAATCAATCTGACAGTGAAAAGAAAACAAGCTTCAGAATGCTTCTACTTCACATGGATTTCATCAGGTATCTCCAGGCTTATCAGAGAGCTTGGTCACTTACATGCAGCTTCCTTATGTTCCATGGCATTTAGATAGTGCCCACAGAGAGATTTTTCCCTCTAAAACTGGAAGGACTTTTGCTGGCAAAAGAATTTTAAAAAATCTATCTGCGATTTCTTTAGAGATGTCAACCAGATGAGAGACAGCGAGACAGCAAAGAGGTGCCTGATCTTTTCAGGAACCTGAAAAGTTGTAGCAAAACGTGCAGTTCTGCTGCCTGCGCTAACGGGCTGCTGCTCAATTAGCATTTGTTGTTAATTGTAGATTATTGTGGCTGAAAAAATTCATCACAGTTTAAATAGCTGTCATTAATCTCGAGAAAGTGTACATGTATGTTTGTTGCTCTCTGATATTGTGCTATAAAATAACAGGGATAGTAGTGATACTACCCATGTTAAGTGATCAGTTGCTTTGCTACATTATATTGTCTATTTTTTTTTTTTTCAAATTGCCTTTTTCTTTTCGCTTAATTACTTCAAACACCTGAATCCTTAAAGTGACATATAAATACCCATTTAAATTTAATTAGAGCATTTTGTTTAAAACATTCGAACAACCTCCAGTTTAGCTTGTTGACTAGTTCTTTCTTATTTTAAGAGGTTAAGATGAAAGACAATCATATACATGAAGAATAGACGGGAAATTCTCCTAGTGATTGTGAAATAGAACCTGAGCAAACTGAAAATTTGTGATGCAGGCTCTATAAGCACCAGCCATGTCCACTGGGAAAAGACAAAATTGCACAAAAAGCCCTAGGAATGTAGGCAACAGAGGGCTAGTGCATTAATATTAAGATGCACTAGAGGGCCCAGCCCACATATATATATATATTTATATATTTATTTTTTTTCCCCAAGAATAAAAATAGGTAGTAAACTGACGGAAACTACAGCAAAATAATGTGGAGGAAGAAGTGCCAGAAGCCAACAGGACTCAAAACAGGCCTGAATGTGTAGAAAGGTGACAGTGACAAATGCATCCAACCTGGAACTGGAAGCAGGCAAGCGTGTTCCTGCACCAGAGAGGGGATTTAGAAACTTGGAGCTTGAAATGGTGTGATTCCCTCCTCCTCCTGGCGAGGCTGGAGAAGGGAGTGATGTCTTCAGTATTGTATCACCCTTCACAAACTTTGCGTGCCATGTCAAGTTCATTTTTCACTATCAGCTCTGGTTAAAAAACAGCGCTATCTGTAGTCTAGCCTGGAGGTGACAAGAGATTGGAATCATTGTAATTGGGCATTCATCATACTGCTAAAAGATACGACCATCTCGATGAATCAGTATAAAAAACGTGTCTTCCCCCTCCCAGTTAAACTGCTATTGCTGTTTGGGAACGAATGTGAGGGCAGAAAAGAGCTCAGCAAGAGCCGAGGAAGTTTCCTAAGAATGACAACGAATGTGCAGTTCTCTGTGCAGAAGAAATTCAGGTGCTTTGCCCTTCCCAGGACACCTCCAAGTGTTCTCAGGCCTTGACACGTATTTTCATGGTCCCATTTCCTTCTGATTTGGAGAAACACATGAGTTTCCATTGTCTGCACTGAAGGGAGAGCTATCAAACGAGCTCTTGTTTGCAGTTTAGAGCTGTAGCTCCAGGGCGTGCTTGTTGCTCGCAGTATAAGTGATGAAAAAGTGGATCTGCCCAGCAAAATCAGGATTGTGGTTGGATATGCCAGAATGCAGCATAAGGAAGTTTATCCCTCTGGGGAGAGGCATTTCCATACACCTCAAAGTGGCTTTTGTGACCCTTTCACAGCTGCCCTGAATCATAATTAGCTTTTGTGCTCATTTGCATGTATATTTTAGAAAAAAGTGTAGAAAAAATCCTGAAATACATTTGACTTTCAGCAGGTAGAGCCCCATTGCAATCTCTCTCCCTCTCTCCCTTTTTTTTCCAGGGAAAAATGAGTTACCCTTCATTCGTTTTCTCTGAAGATGCATTACTTTATCTCATCACTCATCGCTGCATCTTTCCTCAAAGCTCGCAGAGCATTCCTTGTGATTATTAAGATGTTAAATTGTTCAAAAACGAATCAGGGAATGGCATTTATTGCCCAGTAGCGTGCTTGCTCTGCACTGGAGCCTTGCGATAACCACAAATTGTTCGAATTCAGGGTCCTAATGGCAACCTCTAAGTGCTCTAGTTTGCAGAAGTGAAATGCAATAGATTTGGAGTGGATGGAAAACAGGTTTCAAGCTGTTTCATGAAAGGAAAAAAAAAAAGTACTCTCCTGGAGTGAGCAAACCCTAGCTCTGGTAATCATGGAAATGTTCCAGTTTTCTTTGCTGAGGTTAGGAATGACATCAGTTAATCTGCAGTACTAAAATAGGTTATCAAAATCCTGGGTTTACAAGCTTAGATATTTAACAAGAAGTGTAAAATTTTCCTGTCTTCAAATCCTGAAGGGGAGGTAGAGTTAACCCTTTGCTTACACTATGAGCCGTGATTTCCAAAGAACTCACAGAGTTATTTCTATTTGGAAGACTGTAATTTTTGCTTTATAACTGACTACTATAAGCAGGAATTGCTGAAAGTTGAGGGAAATGTGAGATACCTGGCATGGAGCTTTGGGAACATGAGGATGGTGTAGTAGTTTCAGGCTTGGAGATAGCAAATCTATAAAAATCAGGTACGTTTGTGTATATATATATATATATGTATATATATATTCAAATACTGAATTTAACATGAATTACAATTCATGTTGCCATTTTGTTCTTAGCTGCATCACTTAATCATCTCGGGCAAGGGTTTGGGGTTTTCTCCCTAAAGAAAAATGTTTCCTTGTTCTTACATGTTGATATACAGCTTTGTTTAAGGGAAGATGTTGGTGTTGCCTTTAGCACAAATGATGTCTGCATTTGCATTTCTGGAACACTCTCAAAGTTTCCTCTTTCCTTTTATCTTCTTCGTAGAATTAGCATCTGTTTTCTAGTTTATCTTTTCTGAAGATCAGCACAGATTGTTGATTACACACTGTAATAAATTAACTTGTCGACTTCTGCCATATTTCATGTTAATGTTATATATCTGAACAAGGCTGAAGATTTATAGAAGACTTAAAATATTAATCTGAGAATTACATGTTTGAGAACAAAACAGTTTTTTCCTGGCTTCTATTTCTAAAAGACTACTACATAAAATTGTATGTCTTTTTATAATGATAATTTTTTTTTAATTGTTACCATGTTTTTCTAGTGATAGAGCAGATATCTGGCTTTGCGTGAACCTGAAATAGCTCGTTACAAAATTAAAATTATAGTTTTCTTTACTTGCCAAAACAAAAAAGGAATATTTGAAAATAAGCAGTTTATTAAGATGAGTGTTAGTCTTTGTTACGTTTTGTTCTTTAGTTTGTTGGGAAAGGAATTTTCTCTCAAGATGATGGTTCTGCAAAACACTTAACATTTTCTGTAGCCGCAGTCTAATTCTTCGTTAATGCATTATATAAAACTAATAAATGTGCATATCCATAAATCACGGTTTTGCAGGAGAATTGGCTGAATGTCTCTCTCCTGTTAGTAGTTAGCTCAGTCATGTTTACCAGTTGCAATATATAGAAACAGTTTAGTTCTCACCTCCTCCATTTTGGTATTCTGCCCTACATTTCCGATACCTCAGTGTTTTGAGCTGGAAATAGAACCTTAATGAAACTCTTTCCTTGCGCATACCCTCAAGTTTGCCTCCTGAAGTGGTGCTGGACATGTAGGAGCCGGAAAGCGCTGGAATTCAGCCAGCATTTGCACAGGGAGAAGCTGCCCTTTTCCATCTGTGCGACCGTCCCCCAGGCCATGCTGGCCTCCTCAGAGCGTATCTGCTGCTTCTGCTTCTTCGGGACTGACAAAAAATACATGATAGTTAGAGGTTTTTGTTGGTAATTTCTTTGTTTCCTTTGATTTGCTGAAAAAGAATGACCACTGAGTGTCCATTTTTCTTGATTTGTAGAGGAAAGACTTAGGTTCTTCTACAGTAACCCCCTCCAAACAGCAGATCTGTCACCACATCTGTGTTAGTGTCGGGACGGCTGTAATGCCTACTATGCAAATGAGTTACCTGTACATCTGAGCAATCCAGTGTGGATCATTCCTTTATAAAAACATGCAGGCATATTCCTTTTTTTTTTTTCTTTTCAGTGTGATGATTACATTATTGATGTATCAAATTATGTTGCAACTTCACTAGACTGTTGGATGATGTAATTTTCCAGGCTACTCCATATCCCTGAGTTTTTCCAAACTCTTTTCTCAGGCTCAATGTGAAAGAAGGTCACTCTAATCCCTCGTATTTTGTGGTATGGAATACTCTAAAGAACCTGAAATACTTTCCAAGTGCTGGCAGAAGTAGCTGCATTCAATTCCATACTAGCATGTGCATAACTTAAATAAAAGACTGAAGCCTGCAAAACCTCCCTCAGAGAGATTTGTTTACCCAAACATTTCAGGGTGAAGATGTTGATTTTTGTCTGCAGTGGGTTAACAGAAGGGGGATTCAGCTTTTCTACGAGGAATGTAAGTGAAAATTATGTCGCGTGCAAAGTTTGAGGGAATGGAGACATCTAAACCTACGGCTGTTGTGTAGATTATTGTATTGATTTCTTGATTTCAGAACAAGGCACTATAGGGAGAGATGTTTTTATCCGAATCCCCCCAATTCCTTGTCAAAACAGGCAGGGTCCAGAGATCAAACTGGTCTCACATTTGTGTCCTTGTGTGTATCCTTTGTGGCGTGTTTTTCCAGAACTTTCCGTGTATACAGTCTGGCTTTATGAGACTTTCCCTGGGCTCACGAGGGTCCTTATTCATCTCTGGAGCTGACATCCCTGCAGTTCTCTCAATTCAGATCTTCCAATCGAGTTCAAAGCCACCAGAGATGGTTTTTTAGGAAGATCTGCCCCTCTGCAAGGTGGTGCTGGGCAGGTTAAGGGGTTTAGGCCCGTGGTGGCCTTTGCGGCTCGGGGTGGGCAGAGCTGCAGGGCCACCCTCGCCCGGGCGGCCTGGGGCGTCTGTCGTTGCCCACCATGGTGCAGCCACCACCGGTGTCACTGTGGTTGGTGACCCGGAGCCATGGCCAGGTTCCCTCACCGGCACGCCGCGAGCCGGGCCTTTGCTGTGCTGCGAGCACCTGTGCTTAACAGGAGGATATTGGAGGCATTAATACTGAGCGCAGGCTAGTTTTGTCTAAAATTAACCAGGCTTTGTGTTACAGAGGTGCCTTCAGAATTGTGCGTGCATCATGATCAAGCTAATTCTCTTTATTTTTTGAAACAGATTTAAAATAAACAGAAGCATTAGATCATACCTCATGGCGATGTGGAAACAAACTGCACAAGTCTTTCTTCACTAAGACTAGCTAGGTAATTTATCTTCCACTTAATTATAAGATGTGAATGCCAAGTTTTTTCCGCAGGATTTTTGGAGTGAACTCTTAGATTCCACAAGAAGAAAATGAGGCCAACTACCTTTAGCAGACAAATTTTGCTCCTCTTAATAACCAACTCCAGTCAAACCACCTGTTTTTGCCTTTCAGCACATGCCTTGGTCTGGCAGTTCAGGGAAAAATCCAAGGGAGCCTTTTCAGGGCTTTTAAGGAGCATGAAATAGTATCAAAAAAAAAGTTTTAATTTTTTGTTATACAGACAATTTCATATATGTCCTTTTAGATTTGCTAGATTCCAAGGTATTTTTTCGCTTGATGGCTGTGAAGCGATAGTAGGCCCTGAGTTTCTGCCACAGATCTGACCAGTCCTTTATGTGTGTGACCTTCTAACAGTTTTGGGAGCGCAAAGGTTCCTTCTTCTTCTCCCCTTCCTTTGAATAGTTCCTTCCCCTTGGCCTTGGGCAGTTTCTCTCATTCCTTTACCATATAAATTTGACTGTACGTCCCTGAATGCCGTTTAAGGGATCCCTAGAGAAGGGATTGGTTGGACCTGAGGAAAGAAGAGGATCACTGTTCCCTGGGAATGAGATTGGAAGTTTGCCTGTTTTCTCAAGGTAATTTTTGTGTCCTTTAAAAGCAGCGTGTAATTCCCATTTTGTGCATTTTCTCTATTTGTCCTGGAATGTTCACCCCAACGTACATCATGTTTCCTTGTCCGTTCAAATTGGAAAGCCCTTCTAATTGCATTTTCTCTGCTGGTGGTGGTTCTTTCCCCATGGCTGCTTATTTCTTATAATTTATCTTGAATTCAGACACTTTTTCAGAGAGCTCAGTTGTTTCTTTTGAACAGGATTGAGAGCCTGGGGTTCTTTACTGTAATTATTTCTTGAATTATCATATAGGCTGTTTTTTTAAAAAAAACAAGGCTTTTTCTCCATGTTCTTTGTGCTGGATGCTCAGCCGGTATATATACTAGCTGAATACTGTTAAGACAGTATTGCCTGCTCCAGAGCTGTGCTTTGCCCTGGCAATTGATTTCTCATTTAGTTCCAATGATTTCCTAACTGTGCTTTATGGTAACCACTGCAATGGATGATTTATGAGCTTGCAAGCAGGCTGTAGAACAAGGTCCTTCATGGACTTCATGCCATTTTTATCAGGAGTGGTAATATCCAAACTTGTTATTACTTGATGACCTGTAAGAAATGTGTCCTGTTCTTGGTCTGGTTCGTTTGGAATCTATTAAACAGAGAAATCAAAACAAAAACTATCCCATAATTAGCAACAATGACTGGTAGCAAATGTCTTCTGAGCAGCTAGAGCTGAAACGAAGCAATTCTTTCACTTTCAGAGGTAGCTCCTCCAAGTCAAGATTGAGGCACCTTGGCAGGTTGAGTGGGAACTGCTGCTTTTATGATACACTTGTTCTTAGCCCAAAAACACTGTGGACATTTCCCTTGTGCACTTCTGTGGCCAAGTGACCCTGGAAGCAATAGCAGAGGCACGTAAACATCCTTTGGAAGATTCAAACAAATTGGGAAACGTAGTGTTCTGTTCAATTCAGGTATCTAAATAAATATTGTATATTTAGTAGTCTTGTGTGAGGATATAAAAGTACAGATTGAATATTACTTTCTTGTAGATGTTCTGTTACATCACCCAACACTACAGTTGAAGTTTTTTAGTGAATCTTCTGCATGTCCTTCACAGGATCAAGGGCCCTGTGCTAATACCTTCAGAAACCACCTAGAAAATAAAGAGTGAATTCTTGTTCTTCCCAATTCGACATGCAACAACATGTGTTTTCTAGTGCTGCGATCAGTGGTGGCTCTAATTTTTAGCTGGTGGCAATTCCAGCTGAAATATTCGTAGTAGGTGTGTGTGACTGTGGGTCTGCAGCGTGCACTTGTTGCCTTCATGCATGCAGAAGAGGTGGAGGAGAAACCTTAGAACAAAACTAGGCCCAGTGTCGGTTATCTGGTTATCCACAAGTTGGTTAGGTCTGATGTGTTGGGAAACAGAGAAAAAATGGGCATTACCTTATAATGGATGTGAACTTTATGCTCAAGGCTGCAGTGTGTTCAACTGGGGAGGTGCACAAACACCTGGGACTACTGCAGTGCATTTAAGATTATCTTAAAAAATACGCAGAAACTGTAACAAGTTTCGGAAGAAGAACAGTAAGGATTTCCATAAAAAAAAGTAATTTATAAGGTCTGTGGTAACTCAGATTGAGCACAAATATGAGCTTGGAGAAGAAAGTTGGAGACCTTACAAGGTAGTGGCCATTTTTACTGGTTTTCAACATATGAATTCAGAATGTTCTTGTCTCTTTAGGATTATCTTGATTAAAAAAATAAAACATACTTTTCTTGGTTTTGGTATGTTCTGTTTGTTTGTTTTCACTATAGCTTTCTTGTCCTCCTGTTGCACTCTGAG
Source organism: Tinamus guttatus (assembly GCF_000705375.1). Next base: position 8,626 of record NW_010578278.1, read on the forward strand.
GCATCACTTACCAACTGCAGTCCTGATTCTTTGTCCTTCAAATGATAAACCAAACTTGACAGGTCTTGTTGAACTCAGCCTTCTCAACAGAGCTGCTGGCATACATACCAAATTTGCTTAAAATACAGTAATAAAATAAAATCAAAACTTCCTTTTGTAGCTCCTTTCATTTAAAATGTGGGTTGTTTTGGCATTTTTGGGTTTTTGTTGAGGGAGACAATGACAATGCCGTTGATACCAGTGGCTATTGAGTACTGATTCTGTTGATGCTTTTTAAAGCCATCTTTGTGTTGCGCAAAATTCCATAGAAATGGCTTAAAGATCAATCTTTTGCTTTATTGTAACTTGAAGATAGAAACAAAATTGAGAAAGGATGGAAAGAGTTTTCTGATGCAGCTCAATTTGATTAGATGAATTATCATGAATTAGCATTAATAGTAATGTTAAAAACTGTATTATAAGCTGTGTTATAAAATATTGAACCTAATCATTTATCTCTCTGTTCTCACTGAGCAAACGGCTGTCTTAGAAGATCTGAAAAAAGGAATTTCACTACAAAAAAAAGTTCTATATAAATTTTAATTGTTCTATATAAATCTAAAAACAAATATCGCTATTTAAATGCAAGACTCTTGGTACTGCTTGGTTTCCGTGTAAATGCTGGCTTATGGGAGACATACCAAGAACTGAGCAGCATAAGCGGGTGCTTTTTAAGGCTTAAACTGAGAGCAAACAAGAATGTGCAGCCTGCCTCTTTTGCCTATAATAGGGTCAACGTTGGGATCCATGATCCCTTTGATCTTTACATAAAACAGATGAAAATGCATAAATTGCTTCTAATCAGAGATGAATTAAAGGAAAATAGCCTCCTGGAGGACAAAGCACCCCAGGCACCCATCAGCAGCCTCACCAAATGACAGACCTAGACACGACTTCAAAGCTGCAAGCCTAACTGCCAGGGAAATCCACCAAGAATCTAGATGCCATTTAAAAAAAATAATGGTTTTCACAGTTTACAAGTGCCCAGAACTCTCCTTTTATGAAAAAGTGACAGAAACATACTACAAGGACTTACTTCTTAAGCTGCTAGGTAGTATTTGCCTTGAAAAGAGTTGATGAAGGCAAGACATACTTGTTTAATTTTGTCCAGAAATGTGTTTAGACGTGACAAACATTAGTAATTTCTGTACGTGTCAGGTAGGGTTTATTCTGTTTGAGTGGCATATTGTTTTGAAGCTGGGATAGGTGTTTTTAGTGGAGGCAGATCAGACGTGTATTGCAATTGCCTCCCTGGGTGTCACCAGGTTTGTCACTGGGATCACAAGCCGTGTTAACATTCCTCCGACGGGATTCTTCCAGGCTTGGCTGTGAATCTGAGGCAGTTATTTTGCTGTGAAGCAGTTTTCTCCTCGTGGAAAATGGACTAGACTTATTTGGAGTTGTCAGACTACAGAGCTTCTTCTTGTCCATGTAATTTGTTTAAACACCTGTTAGATTTTAATACCAGTAACAATAAGCAAACGCACTTGCTACAAAATATTCCTTGCTGGGGTGTTTGATCAGAAAGTTAGCTAGACATAAAATACTTGCCTTTTTTGTTGTTGTTAGCATTCTGTTTATGACAAGATGCAAAAATTGCATTTAACATTTTTGACAGTAAAGGCGGAACACACTTTTACAGAATACTAAAATACAGCTTCTCAATAAAGAGTCTTCAGAATAAACACATCTATCTGGAAGCATTTCCCCTGCTGCCAATTATGTACTTTGCTTCAGTGTTGTGTACAGCACAGCATTTATATCCGAGGCCACATAAATCAAAGAATCACTTGGGCACATCTAAACAACCCCTGACATGCCCACATGTGTAACTACACCTGAAATTGTGCAGCAGGCTGTTGTGTTGCTGCAGGAGAGGTCAGGAAGGTTGCTTAATTCCTTGTTGTAAGAACATACTTCCAGTTGCGTATGACTTTAATTGCTGGAGCTGAGGGATGTGTTGTGCGCGTTGGGCCACCAGCTCTCAGAGCAGGAGGAGTTCAGCTGGTGTCACCAACCTGCCTAAGGACGAAGCCAAAGTGCCTCAGTTTCCTTTCTCCTCAGTAAAAACCCATACATTTTTTTCCCACATCCAAAGTCATTGATGCCCCTATGCTGCGGAGCAGGAGTTTTCAACTGGGCTTTACAACATCAGAGTTTGCTGGTGTCTCTAAGGGCGCCAGGTTCAACACGAGCTCTGCAGAGCTCGTGTCCTGAGCGAGGCTGCCTTTACGTGCCACTTTTGGCACTGGCCAGGCTGCACATGGGTCTTCCTCACGGAGAGAGGAAGCGAGATGGACTCCCGGGACGCAGCTGGACCTTCTCCATCAGGACGGCTCCCGGCTGCTCCGGGCTGATAGGAGTTATCTGCAGCTTGTTCTGCTTATTCCACTTCCCTGCTGATAAAACCCATTGCTGTGAAAGCTGTTCAGGGCAATGACTCAGCCTCAAGGGGCAAAACGGGGACCGAGGGAGGCAGCGTCGCAGGGTTGCACCATGTGAGATGAGAGCTGGAAGGAGAGAAGAGTTAAGTCAGAAACTAAAGGGAAGAAGCGTCAAGTGCCCTGAGTAAGACTAAAACCGAACTAAGCACTGAGCATGAGGCTGCCTGGCTGTCCTGGTGTGAGCTCTCCTGGAGTGCATGAGAGAGGGAAGTCTCTGCTTGGGCTTACACAGGGAATCATGATTCCCTCTAAGCTCCCTCTAAGCTTTTGCACCGGCGCTCAGAGCGAAACCTGCTCCGAGCCTGAGTCAGACGTCGGGAACTGCTGAGCACGCAGTCTGCAACAGGCACTCCGTGTTCCCTTACGAGCCTGGAAAGCTCTTGCGGGTCACAGGCTCTAGCAGGGATTTTTGGTTCTCCTTTCTTAATGTTGTGATCACCAAGGTTCCCTCAAAGTAGGCCATTTGCTTTTGGGGCCTCCATATTTGTCACACCTGAGGCCACCAGGAAGGTGAGCCCTCTGTTCGTGTCATCAGTGGTAGCATAGACTGTAATGTCGTCCTGCCTTTTGTGCAAGATCAAGTAGCAAGGACACAAACTGATACTACTAGGCAGCACAACAGCTCTTCACACCCCTTTTAAGAAGTTAAGAAACTCATTCTCTCAAATCTCCTTTACCTTTTACATTTTTTACTTTCACATTTGCCATAAAAGTCTACCTGGAGAGGAAAAATGATGCATTAAGCAATCAGCATGGATAGTCCATTAACCACTTAGCGTTGTCTTCAGGCTCTCTCCCCTGAAGTGGGGATGTGTATTCCTCAACCAGAGTGCCAAGCACCAGCCAGCTTCTCAACTAGGTTTGACAGAGGAATGAGATCCTTCAGGCTTCTGATGCGCAATCTGGGACAGCTTATTCTGGGAGGGTTGTTCTGGTTATTGCTCTGCCTCCGCTTTGGGGACAAATCAGGTGCTTACATAGCAGCTCCTGACCTGTCACAAATTACGCGTTGGCCTGTTAAGGTGAACTGAAGCTGGTGCTGGTGCAGCTTCGGCACAGAGCTCTGCCTTCCTTCTGTCTGGGAACTGCAGAATAACACATTCCACAAGCAGCTGAGCCGTCCTGCTGCAAGGGGGGAGCCTCTCCTGGCCCCCGCTCCTGGGAGATGAGGAGAGGATTTGCGGATTTGGGGAGCAGCTGGGCTGCGAGCTGCTGGAGCCGTCCTGCAGTCATCTGCCCTTTGCCAGAAGCGCAGCCCTGAGCGGAGCCCTTGTCTTTCCCCTCATTCTTCCCTTTCAGTGTCAAAGCAAAAAGGGAAAATGCATTTTTCAGAATCAAGAGTCAGGTCTGATATGATGCTGTAGATGCTGCAGAGGAGTAGCTGGTCAGAAATGTCCAGTTCACCTGGACAGATCCACTTTCCCAGCAACAAAAATGTTTTCAAACTATTTTTAACAGGATTCCTTTTATTGCTAGGAGATTTGTTTTTACAACCACGGAATATTTCTGCTTATGAAGCATCCAAACAGGTCTTCTTAAAGTTCACAAAAGCTTGAAAGCCTCTTCAAAACTGATGAGATTATTTGCCCTGGACTGGAGTCACATATGTGGCATGTCTGTTTTGCGTGCAGTGAGTGGCAGTTCTCTCTGATTATGAGGATTTGATCAGGAATATGTATTTTGACCTGCCGTTTCGTATTTTCTGTGGGAGTTGAGTCGTGGCAGTCTTGGGTGAAAGGCCAGCATCCAAGTGGGGATTTTGCTGTAGTCCCTGCCATGCTTCCAAGTATTGCTGTGCAAGCCCAAGCTTGAACAGCCTTTAGGATATCTACCTTTCAAAATACCCTTCTTATTCTTATTCATCGTTGTTATCACGTTAGGAATCTGCTCCTTTATGGCCCTTCAATCCATGGAGATAAAGTTGTCATGTGGCATTATGCTCATTTTGAGCCTAAATTTCCCTTTGATGTTCCCATCACACAATATATCTCTCCTTCCCAGGCTGCAACCAGCCACTGCAGTGACTTAAAACTGAGCTTCCATGTTCTCCCATTTCATTTAGAAAGGACAAACACTCGGCTCCAGTTAGTTTGCTCTTTACCTTCAGCAGTTCAACTAGTAGCCCTCGTAGCTCTGTCTCCATCTTCCTTTTCCTCAGAAAGGGAAAATGAGAAAATGCTTCTCTTTACTTTCCGCCTGTCTATAACACAATGCAGCAAATTTCGGGCTTCCTGATGCGGCATTTGCCATTTTTTAGCTCCTTCTTTTCCTCTGATCTGTTTCTTCGGAAACAGATTTAGAAAAATCAGGTGACAGAGCGAGTCATTTCCCATTCTGCTCCGCAGGGAGCAGGGGCCAGGCCTGGTGCGAGGGCAAAGCCGCGCTCAGCTTGCAGGCAGCGTCGCGCCCCGAGGTGGCCGTCGTTTCCCAGCCTCTGCTGCTTACAAAACACAGGCTGAGTCCACACAGGTTCGAGTTTGTCACGTTAGCACGGATTATCACCCTTTGGGGTCTTTGTGTGTGTGTTGGTGGCAGTTCCAAAGCTGTTACACGACTGTGGCGTCGCAGAGTGAGAGCACGTGCGGCGGGGGACAGGTAGAGACGTCTCCACAGAGACATCTCCAGGTAGGTCAGTGATCTCCGCGCAGTCAAGGCCTTCACATAGTAAATTGGAGGTGGGCTTGCTTGGTGACACTGCCCGCTCCCAACTTCTGCTCTCCTGGGGAGAAAAGTAAGGCCTGTTCTTCTAAGGTATCCGTCAAGGCCGTGTTGTGTCCCAACCGTTCTCAGCTGAAAACACCTCGCAGAGATCAGTGGTTTGCTTTGTCTCTCCTGACAGTGCAGTTTTAAGAAGTATCTCTCTTGGCAGCCCTGCCAGCTGACGCAGCTCTTGCATCACTAAAATAATTGCTGGTAAATTATTTGCAGAGATGCCTGATGTGCTGGTTCAGGGCATTGAACTGGTTTTAAATTGGGCATTTTTTCCTGATCCTAGTTCCTTGCTTGGTCTTAGAAGCATTGGTGCCCTCCCAACTGGAGGAGAATCTGCAGTAGAGACAGTTCTTTGGGCCGTTCTTTAGACAAAACACCATTCCCTGGATTTTTCTGCGCTGGATCCGGATGTGCCAGGACAGTTGCTGACCCCCAGTTTCGTGCTATCTCCTAATGAACAACCTACAGCTTTATTTTTAAGGCTGAGAGGGTTTTGCAATTTAAAGAAGTTGGGCTGCAGAGCATCCGCTAATTTAAGTTTCTTATTAGAAATCAATTCCTGGGATTTTTGAGATGCCCATAGCTAATGCGGATGCTGCCCAAGCATCATCTGCTAAAGGCAGGATTGGTGCTGGTTTGGTGATCTCCTACATGCAGAGCAAAGCCCTGATCCTCACTTTGCCCTGCTTCCCATACCCTGGTGAGTTAATTCCTGGGGCTCCTTTGAGGATGTAAAGCTAAAAGATTAGGGCAAAAGATTTGCAATGAATGTATGCAGAAACACTACCCAAGCAACCTCTAGAAAACTGGTATTCTTGTGACATTGCTCACTCAAGGGGATATTGAACCACTAAACCAGGGGGCTTCAAACAGTATCTACTGCAACTAACTCATAAATAGTTGAGAAAAAAAGTAGATTTTTTTGATAAAATTGGCTTTTATAGAACTTTCTTTTACTGAGTGTATGTAAAACGAGCATAGCTAGTAATTCAAAAGAAGATTTGACTAGTTTTGGAAATGCATCATGTACATGCATGTTTGTAGAGAGGTAAAGAGAGATCAGCAGGTGGAAAAGTAGAAAAGAGAGAGGGATTGCAGCAGCTGGAGCAGGGATTGGGTTTATGAGAAGGAGCCTGAGAGATGGAGGAGAAATGTTAACCATGTGAATTGGGGAAAGTCGGTAGGATTGGTGGGATCGGAATAGTTCTGCAGTGCAAATGCTGCTAGAGTGCAGGAAGAGTGGGGAACTCTTGAACTCCGTGTTGAAGGTGAGGTTTATAAGGAGAAGCCCTCTTCATGTGGCTTCCCATCTTGCTGTAGCCATGATATAATTAAGGAAATCCAGGGATATAGACCATATCTGTGCTTTGTTTCACCAGCAGTTAGGCCTTTCAAAACGCTCCTGGTACTGAAAACACAGTGTATGAAAAGGATATTTGGGATCTGCTGTGGAGAGAACAGCCACTGAGGCTTAGGGACCCTCCGTCTGGGTCTGCGATCTGCCTCGATCAGAAGATTCCCAGGATGAGACTTTGGAAGCAGTCTCATCCCAACGCTAACTCGGGAAGGCCGGTCTGAATCCCTGTCCTTCCGCGGGGCGTCCAACTTGGCCACAGTAGGAATGATACAGTGGAATGGTAGGAGTAGGGATGGTACGTCCTTAAGTGAGGGTCGGAAGGTGTAGGTACGGGCCTACACCTGTACTTACAGGTACGGAATTAGGAGACTGGAGCATCCTGAATGACCATGGAAGTTTTGAGAACCTCGCCTGCTACGCCTGATGTTGTCTGCTGAGCGTTTCTGAGCCACGTGGTTTTCTTCCTCTCTGACGGTCGAGTTGTTTTTTGCTTTTTTTAACTACAAAGTTCTGCTTAGGTATAGTAGGAAGCATGTTCTTATCATGAAGACCACCTCAGAAGTTGTTTAAGAGAAAAAGAGAAAAGCAGAGTTTTAGCAACTGAATCATTTTTGCTGCAGTGTTACCTCGCTCTACCTCTAGAACAGAAAAATCAACCCGTTGAAGGTAGCTTGCCTGTATTTTTCAGGTCACATATAAAGTTTTGCTGTGTAGTTATGACTTGAAGCATACTTGTAAGGATAACAAGGTAGTTTGACATGTCTAAATGGCATGGCTGCCAGCCCACCTATGATAATATAAGGCAAGTTTGGACACTGAGAGGTGCATTTTTCTAATATGATAATGCATACCTCTAATCTTTTAGCTAAACATTTTTTAAGACTTTCATTTTTACAGGAAGTTTACTTCTTTGGAAAGCGATTCGAAAGACATAGAGATGTAACTCTGTTCTTGTCTACCAACCTGTTAAAATCTGATTTATAGACAAGTTTATTGACTTTGATCACAAAGCAGTTCTTCAGCCAGAACCCGAATGTCTCTTTTAAGTGAAAAAGGAAATGTAGGAAAATTAAGAATTTTGAGGTCTTGTAGGCAGTTTTGATATGAAAGGCATGGATGCAAACTGACAGGAAAACAGGTGAGCCCATCACGGAAGAAGTAGAAGAAGAAGAAGAAGTAATAGAAGAAGTAGAAGTAGTAGAAGTAGAAGGGGTAGAAGTAGAAGAAGAAGAAGAAGTAATAGAAGAAGTAGACGTAGTAGAAGAAGTAGAAGTGGTAGAAGTAGAAGAAGAAGAAGAAGAGAGGAAGAGGAAGAAGAAGAGGAACAGCAACAACAAACGTGCTCTATTTTAGACATGTGCATTACGCTTCTCATCTGTGAGTAGAAGGAAAGTCGCCAAGGTGAGTTACTGTATGGATGGAAATTGGTGTTTTAAGCACTAGATGGTGCCATTGTGTAAAGTTGTGTTTCGGTTAAGTGTGGCTGTCAAGCGAGCGAAGGTGAAAACCCTGTTGAAAAGTCAGGAGAATTGTGAGCAGAGGGAAGTCGGCAGCTTCCAATGGGAGATGCGTAACACGGCCGTGGTTCTTGCGTCGCCTTAGGTAGAAGAAGGAGAAGAAGAAGGGATATCTTGTGAAAGCAAGTAGTGGGATAAATTCTTAAGTTATTTTAAGTCTGTTTGGAAGTATTTACCCTTTTGTGTTCCAAAGGGGAAGGGAAAACTTAAATCATGCTATGTGAATCTAGTGGCCATCTCTTTGCAGCTTTATACTGTGGATGTATCAAAACAAGCTTCCCCTCTGTTACTTCAAATACACCCTAAAATGCCTTAGGATTAAAGCAATCATCTGTAATACAATATTTGTGGCTCTTTGTTGATTGGCTCCAAACATGAAATACTGCTTTTTTTTTTTTTCTTGGAACAGTGAATGTGCTTCCTTCATTGTCTCCTTTACCAAAATTCTGCATTCCTTACCTAATCCTGAGATATTAAAATAATTAAGTGGGATAGTCACAGTTTCCCTAATTAAGCGTAATTGGGGTTTGGAAGTCTTTGATATTAAAATTAGAAAGAAAATACAAAAATGATTTGGCTGAGCACATGCACGTTGTTTCTATGTATTGCTACCTGTTTTGAGCAGTAAATGGGAAGCTAGCTTGCCTAAGGACAGTTGTACTCTTCTGCTAACTACGTTTTAGCTAGGAAATCTTTATCAGAAAATGTGTGCACCTGTGAGAAGGGTTAACTGCAAACAAAGTCACTATAATTTAAAGAAAAACATGCTGAAAAATTGAGTATGTTGATGCTTATTCTTTTCGGTAAGGTGTTACGTTGATGCTTATTCTTTTCGGTAAGGTGGTCAAGAGAAAGCCCAACTTTAGCAATAGCCGGTCAAATGTAGTTGTTATATAAAAATGATACATTTTTAATTAACCTCCTGGGAAAAAACGTATTTAGCATTATTCAGCAAATACTGTAAGAGGATTGTTCCTATTGAGTCAGATAAAATACGATTTCATGTGCTTTGTTATTTAAATATATCACGTCCTAATAACAATTTATGTGACCTAGAAAACACTGAAGAGTTGGCATCAACTTTTAAATTACTTATTTCTTTCAGACCAAGAACACCGTTCTGTAATAATATCTTGCACACAGGGTTGCTTATTATAGATGTTGCATGTACTTTAACTGCTGTGCAAAGCACCTCTCCCATCTAATTACACAAACATATTTTTAATTAATATGATCTGTGTTAGCGTGATCGAGCAATGGGATGGTTTTTAGGTGTGCGTTTTGCAATCCTGAAAGGCTGGCACATGAGGAATGGGGTTGCTAAATATCACACTTCTCATGAAGAAATCCTTGGAAAGGACAAAGGCCAGGCTACCTGAGCAATCGTAATGAATTGTCTTCAAAATCCCTAAAGCAGTCATTGGTGCAGGAATTGCAGCATTCCTGGCTTTTCCTGACCCCTGGGGATCTGTGTGGAGAAGTATTGCTAGGTATAAGGGGGCACGCTCTAAATGTATGAGCGATTTTGGCTTCTGTTTGAAAGTGCACTTGGGGGAACCAGAATTGGGGATAAAGCCGACAAACTCCTATGTTTCCTGACCCCTGTCCATTAATTTTGCCGTTGCATTTTTGAACTGCTGTAAGCAGCCTGAAGGATGTGTTGTCGCTCCTGATGGTCATTGATGCAGGTGCAGCTGAGCACGTGTGTGGTCGTGCAGGGAGATGGTTTTGGCTCATGGTTTCATGAAGCGTTGGAAGTCGTGGCCGTGCAGCTGCTGAAGGAGGAGTGGGGACAGGAGTAGAGCGGTTACTTCCCCAGGACGTTATCCGAAGCAGCCCCGTGTGGCGGAGCGCTGCTTTGGGGCTACGTCAGCGGGATGCACGCAGGGAAGCCAGGTAGGGATGCACAGCTGGGATGGCCGGTGGCGGAAGGGGGAATTCAGCGTGACAGGGAGCACTTCCATCTCCACGCTCACCACAGAGCATGCACAGAGGGTGCACAGAAGATGCACGGAGGATACCCAGAGGATGCCCAGAGGGTGCACAGAGGGTGCACAGAGGATACCCAGAGGATGCACAGAGGATGCACAGAGGGTGCACAGAGGGTGCACAAAGGATACCCAGAGGATGCACAGAGGATGCACAGAGGGTGCACAGAGGATACCCAAAGGATACCCAGAGGATGCACAGAGGATACCCAGAGGATGCACAGAGGGTGCACAGAGGATGCACAGAGGGTGCACATGCCTCTGGCCCTGCAAAGAGGCATTCTGCCCGTGCCATCTGAGAGCTCCTTACACTCACTTGATGCCAACCTGGTGCAAACTGGTTGAATATTGAGACATCAGCAGTTGGGACCGTGGTGGAAATTTCTGATGCTTTAAGGGAGGAGGCTGTTACAAAATGTAGCAGTAATGGGGACTTTGCATGCAGAGAGGGCTCAACATATTCAGCTGCTACCAAGACGGTGATGAAGACAGAAGTACCAGTCTTCTCACCCCTTCTGCCCTTACTCAGTGCAAACAAAATGACAGCAGGAAGGAGTATTTTTAGGATGCTACAAGTGGACAGTGTTAAGTGCACTGATACTGCCAAGTCACTGTGAATAAACCCATCCAAGGTGTCTTGATGCTGGGGTATGTTACCTTTAGTTTTTTTGATATATGAAATCTCCTTAAATAATCTTTCTTGGGCAAGGAGCCCCTGGAGCTCCGAGGGGCACAGAGGAGCGGACACGGGACCTGCTCCCAGGAGAAGCAGGGTGTTGAGGGATGCAAGGAGGAACACAGGTAGGAGCGTGGCTGGGTGCGAGCGGAAAACCAACAGCTCTACAAAGTGGAGCTGCTCCGTGCCCAAGGAAGATTATTTAAGGTGATTTCATATATCAAAAAATCCAGCCCCAGTGCAGGCCGGGGCTCCAGGGCGGTCAGCTCAAGTGGTCTGTGGGAATGTCTTTTTTTTTAAGACAAACCTTGTGGTTGCCCTTCCTCCTCAATGTATGGCTTCACTAGAGCTACACTCATTTGGCTGAGTTTTCCCATGACTGCTCAGTAATAGTACAGCGTGGAACCCACAGAGCATTAATCCAGTCATGGTCCTGCTGATTTCCAAAGAAACAAGTGAAAATGAGGGGAGTTTGTAATAAATGCCATCTAAAACCTGTTTACGTGACTGATTCTCCCTCTCAGCCCCGCACAGGCTTCCCTTGACCTCCTTCCAGATGCCACTGAAAGCAGGTTCTAGCTGAAAGCGTTTTTCAAAGAATTTTTCCACAAAAATTCCCTTCCTTATCTTGGCTATGAAAGACTTAAAAATGTTCAAAGATATTGCTATTGAAACAGCATTAGTTTATAGTCACACAGCTTCATGTCTAGAGGGAACTATATATTTAATCTTTGACCTGGAAATATTTTTAAGAGTTGGCACATAAACCAAGTTCTATCTAAACGCACCTTCCTCAGCCTGAGATATAACCAGAAGGCCCGTTCAGAGTGAATTTCCTCAAGTATTTTAGCGTGTAATTCCAGTAACTTCATTTAAGTGGAGTGCTATTTCCAGAGAAAACAATTGCACAGACTGCACACAAAAACATTTCACTTCTGCACTCAGGGAAGGAGTAGACTCTTCTTGGAGGTTGCAGTACAACCACTTAATTAACCTGTTTCTAGGTCCAATGCAGAGAATTGTGCATCACACTTAACATGTGCTGATCTACCAGAGCAGTCATTTGAAGGAAGCTATGGTGAAGCTTCATGTATGGAAGGTGTGTTATGGCAGATTTATTTCCCAAATTTTAATGTTTTTGTGGTTTGAAGCAGTTCTCTGACATAACGAACTGAGCCATTCTTAGGTCAACACTACTTTATGTCTTTACAAGCAGTTGGAGTCCTCAGATAGATGAAGCACTTAAGCATGTGCTTTAGTACCAGCAAGGTCAGAAATGTGTAAGCATCATTCACGTGCTTTTCTAAAGCATAATTTTGGCAAATAGGCAATGTTGGCAACTTTTTTTTTAACGGAACTTGAAATGAGGTACTCACCTAGGCAAGTAGGCTTACAAGTTAAAATAGTAAAAATAACAAGGGTATGTGCAAGCAAGGGGGAATCTGTGCCCCAAATGGACCTTCCAAAATCAGAGCGCAGCTTCTCTTTTTGATCCCAGAAGCTCGTCCCAGCTTTTCCTTTCCTAGTTGTGGTGGCACTCGCCATCCTTCAAGGGTGCCCCAGCCACAGCTTCCAAAGAGGCTTTTGTTGACCCAGCTGAGCTCTGCCTTTTCCAGGGATACAAGACACCTTCCTCTCCAATTCCATCAGATTAACGACTTTCTTACATACTGCCTCTCCTTCAGAAATGTGTAATAACATATATATATAAACAGGTGCTGCTGTTATGATCTGCTTCATGTGCTTAACAATGGAAGAAATCCTTCTCAATGTATGTGTTATTTCTGTAAAATAGTTAAATAAACACAGTATTTATGCAGTAAGCACACACTTTGGATAATCTTTTTAATGAGAATAATGCAGACATTATACTCATTCTGATAGTAGATGATGATCCATGGGGGAAAAAGATACATGTGCATAAGTCAATTATTTGAGAATAGAGCCCCTAATTTCTTCAGGCTTTGCAAAAAAAAAAAATGTGGGCATCTGAACATATTTATTTTAGAGATATAGGGGTAAATCTTCAGCGTAGAGCATGGGGAGTTAAGCATGGAACATTCATTAACGTTAATGGGATTTCTCTGGCTAATTCCCCACACACTGGCTGAAAATTTAGCCCAAAGAGATTTGAAAAGTGATGTCGAGAAGCAGGTTGGTCGGTTAGCCTCATTACTTCCATGTTATTAACTGCTCTATCTGCCACTGGCTTTTTCTGAATACTCGGATATTATACTTAACAGTTAATAATAAGAGACTGTGTGCCAAATACAAATTCTAGTAGGCAGGTACGGTAATGGAGTTCTAGGAGCAAAATCAGAATGCTCCTTTTGGGTATTTTCGGAAAAAAAAATCAGCAAAGCCATAGAACAGAAAGAAAAAAAAATATTAAGGTATACTTTCAGATTGTAGAACTCTCTTACATTCCCATTAGTATCTCTGCTAGAGCTCTAGCATAAATAGGAAGAAATTTTGAATTTAATATTCCCATTATTGGGATCTAACTTCAAATCTGGTCGACTGTGAGCAGGAGGTTGGACCTAACAACTTCCAATTTCCTTCCAACCCAAGTCGTTAGGACCTAAAGCAGCGTTTTTCCTAAAGCCTTTGGACTGATTTAGTTTTGTAAACATTAGTTGAGGTAAAATAGGAAAGTCCGTTTCTGTTTGTCCTGAAATGCTGAAGAATGCTTGAAATGCTTGAAAGCTAGGTAATGCTAAAATGCTAACAATTAAGAGTATTTTCTCAAGGAAATCCACAATCTAATGAAATATTTGGCTTAGTAAAAATGTACATTAAATTTATGTTGCTCCTTTCTGTTGTGTTGATGCTATGCAACAGAGAATGCATACTGGTGAATATATATATATATGTAAACATACAGACATATATATGTATTTGCATTTCATTCTCATGGATCTCAGTGGTTTTCCTCCCTTCTTAGGGAAGCTGTCCAATGGTTTTTGCAGCTATTACCCAGAGCAGTCAGTGTCCAGCCATTAGAGGGTGCTTCTGCTCCAAGGACTCCTCTTTTCTCCAAACCCATTTATTTAACCTTTCTCTATGTATTTTTAGCTGTAAAGGGGAATCATTTTATGCTTCTCAGAATCATCCAGTTTCTTCTGTGTTTTGTGCTCCTTTGTCTGCGGCCATTGCTGGAACAGAAAGGTTCAAATGAGGATAATTAACCAAGCAGCAACATTAGCACATGTTGTAATTGTTAATGTAAAAACAAAACAAAATATATGTAAGTGAAAAGCAAGTGAAAACGGGGCAGTCTTTTCCCATATTAGTGATGCAGAGATGAGCATCTGAACTGTGTACCACTTGATTATTATCACACTATCTCTTCTAGAAATATTTCTTTCCATTTTAGCTCCACTGCATGTATTTGTAGGAGAAGCTGTAAAATAGGTGTAATTTGTACCTTCTGTGGTTGCTAGTAAAGATTTAAAGCTTTTTTTCCTTTCTTTTTCTCTTGAAATCATCAGGACCTCTCCTTCAAAAGCAAACTTAAAAATGGCCCATCTGTGCTGTAACAATCTGCAAACAGCAGAGCTGGGAACTGCTTTTACAGACACTTATCCCAGGAATGACACTTTAAAGCCTCCACTTTGGAGCCAGGATATCGGTGCAAGCTGAGCAAAGGATAATGGAGATAGATAGGAAAATTTCTAAGAGAAAAATCTGCTTTTCTGGAATCAAGGGCTGTCTAGATGATGAGCACTCAGCAAGGAAATCTGCCACCTGCAAACCGGTGCCTAAACCAAGCTGTGGAGCTGCTGCCCCTGCAAATAATCCCTGTGGAGAAGGCAGGGCTTCTTCCCACACATCTCCCGGGAGTGGGGTTGGGCATTGCCCATGTCCAGGTGCTCCTGAAAGCTGCCCAAGCTTCCCAAGAGGGTCTCCAGTGAAATGTGCAGGGACTGCTGGAGGAGCTGGCGCTGGGCACGGAAAGAGCAGGGATGAAAGTCATGTCCAGGGGCTTCTTTAGGAGCCTTGTAGCCCCTACAAGGCTTAGACAAGAAGGGCTGTGCAGTGCCCCTTCCATCCTAAGCAGCCACGTATTGATTGCACCCGTGAGCGCTGCTCCGTTGACTCCATCCCTATAGCAATGGTTAATGGCCCTTATTTTAGTCATATGTCGCTTAGGTAACTTTTCCTAGATGATAGAGCCCTTCTCCTGTTAGAATAAATACTTTCCTTTTGAGTGTTTACATTGCAACAACCTGTGGAATTAAGTTCTGTAAACACCGTACTCCCTAAGAGCTTGGCAATTTAATATTTGCATATATATTTAAGTAATATAAATTTCGACATCAGCGGGTGTGCTTTGTGGAGCTGACATGCGTTGCTGGATAATTAATCTGATTCCTATGTTTCCCAGTGTTTATATGAAACCTCTCTCTGGTTCTTTCCCGTGTTAAAACGCGTACAGCTTTTCAGTAGAACCTGGACCGTCTTGTTCCAACTGACGTCCGGTTGTCTGGAATTTGGGAATAGAGTCTAGACAAATAAGAGTAATCTTGTCTTTTGGTTAAACGCCTCGACAGAATAATTGAATATTTTGAACTTCTTGCTCGTTCTGTATAAAATTCTGGGATTCTGAATGAATGCAGAGAAAGACTCGTGAATTCTTTGAAGATATTAGGTGTTGAACGTTATGTCGTGTCATTTCAAAGGTATTTTTCTGCAGGTTTTCTAATAGATTGTTCAGCTTAAGCCTATGACAACAGTGTAACAAAGTACTCAGAATCTCTATAACTGTTTACACAGTGCCCAGAAAGCTTTGCCCCTCATCTGCTAAGTGTTTAGTTCTTGTGCAAATAATAATAATACTGTAATTTGGAATAAAATTTATTAGTCTACGCAATCTGCTTACTGGAGGCTTGGACCATTCGATCCAGCAGTAGTTTTTGCTCGGAGTAGCACGACAGTAGAATTCAGTTTTAAGTGGCAATTTTTTAGCCTTAGCTAGGTGGATTTTTGGCTGGTGATAGATATAAGTAACTGTTGTGATTTACTGTTTGGGTTTGCAAACAAAATTTTAAAATCAGAACCAAGCATGTATCACTGCCTGGTTAAATAACACCAGGGTGTCTGCTTAATCTTTTAGTAAGACATTTACAACTTCTAATTAGGTGATCTTTTTTTGGGGGGGTGGGGGCTTCATAATTGTAACCATTTTGGTAAAGTTGATTCCTTCAATAAACAGCTCATATATTAGAAGGAGACACTTTTTATTACTTTATTTAGCAAGCGGTATAATCTAATAATCTTAGTCATGAAAAGAAGGGTTAGGTAGTAAAATGTATTGGATGTGTTAACTGCGGAGTAAGGATAGCAGGGGTGCACATATTTGGTTAATGTCAGTGTTGATGCCTTCAAATCCATCCACTAGGAAAATAAATACGATGTACAGCTGGAAAAGGAAGACAGTAAGCTTAAAACCAGGTGGTATATCGCCAATATTACCCAATAAAACAAGTAGTTGACAATGTTCGTCAACACAATACAATATATCTTAATTGGTCAAAGTAAATTAGTGCATCAAGCATTTTTTTTTAAAAAAAGTAGCACAACTAGCTAAACTGAAATATCGTATTAAGTGGTTATTCTTTCAAACTGGTGAGGAAGAATATGTTGTTCAGTTACTACTGGGACACTACCTGGTCGGATGTGAATGGATAGTATGAGGCATGGTGGAGCCTGTGCCAGGTCACGTCTGCTGCTGATAGGAGCTGTATATAAGGCTAATATAAAAGTAAAGCTAAGAAAGCCCTACTGAAGGGTGCCAGATGGAAGAGGGAGCCATAGGGATGTGCTTATGGACACAAAGTCTTAGGGGATCTAGAGGAGTTACATTCTTCTTCACCGTGTGAACCTTGGAAAATAAAGGAGTTTTTCTAATTTTCTAAGCATAACCATATTTTGTGCCATGGGCCTGTGCTAGTTATTTCTGAAATATTAAGAGTTCACTAAACATCCATTTTACATTTAAAGACTATAAAGCGTAAAAAGCAAAAAGTGTGTTATTTTCCAGAAATCGAAGACTAGTAGTGCACAGTGGCCAGAAATTACAAGAATCCCATTTAAAATACACTCTTTCAAGACATGAAACTGGGCTGGGCAAAAGAAATTACCTCTACGTCTGTATCAATATGCAACATATCAAATAAATACACTGTAATTATCAGCTTCTTGATGCAGGCGAAGTCACTCATGATAAAATCGGACTTAACGTTTCTCATCCAGTGGTGATTGAATTATTTGTGAAGGAGCCGCGCGTCGCCCGGGAAGGGCTGGACGGCGTCAGCGCCGCGCGTGACGCGGTGCCTCGGCTGAGCGCGCCATGGAGAGCGCGGCCGTTCCAACGGCGCCTCAGCAGGACTGGGATACCTGTCCTAGCGCCGCTGTCATGAGGGATCCGTGATCCGCGCCCTCCCCGGCTCCCGCAGCGGGAGCGGGAGGCAGGACGAGGCTGGGGCCTTTGTAAGCGCCCGCGCGGGGGG